>VDFB02366263.1:0-28592 GCA_007258455.2 Sequoia sempervirens | reverse complement strand
TCTTGGACCCAATGGAAAGGCTTATTGAGGCCATCACCAAACAAAGAACTAAAGTCAAAGTTAAGGTACCAGATTTTAAAGGTGATCTAGACCCAAAAGTGTTCTTGGACTGGATTTAGGAGTTAGAAAAATACTATGACATGGAAGGAATTGTAGAAGATGATCCACGAAGGGTCAAAGTTGCAGCATTAAAGATGAAGTCTCATGCAACTCTAAGGTGGGAAAATCTCCAGAACACTAGAAGGAGTCAAGGAAAGGAGACAATTAAGTTGTGGCCAAAGATGCTGAAGCATTTAAAAGCTAGATTCATGCCATTAGATTATCAACATAAACCTTTTAGAGAATTTCAAAACTTAAAGAAAGAGTCCTCCATATCTGCCTACACTGAAAAATTCATGAAGCTACAAATCAGGACTAATTTGCAAGAAGATGATGAGCATAATGTGGCTAGATATTTCCAACTCCAAAATGAGTTGGCTCTACTCAAAATAAGCACTATGGATGAAGCGTATCAACTAGCCTTGAAGGCTAAGGAGAAATTGAAAAGAGTCAATAGAGTGGCCAAAAGAGGTGGTAGTAGCTCAAATAGAGGAAGAGGGGATTCCTCCAAATCAACTACTGAAGAAGAGCCTGTGTTTAATGAGAAGCCAAACTTCCAAGGGAGAGGTGGCTTTAGAGGTAGAGGAAGAGCACAACCATTCTTGGGAGGTTGGAAACCTTTGAAGTGATATATTTGCAGTGAAGCCCATAGAGCTGTAGATTGCCCTTAAAACCCCAAAAGAGCTATGATGACTCAAGAAGAAGAAGTTCCCATCGTAGAATAAGTGGAAGCAAAGACATGAGATAATTTGATGTTGAGAAGGACCATAGTAGCTAGGGACAAAGAAACAACCAAATATGAATGGAGGAGAAATAGTGTTTTTTGAACACAATGTAATTGCAAAGATAAAGTGTGCAAGGTGATTGTTGATGGAGGGTCCATGGATAATTTGGTAAGTACAGAAATGGCACAAAAATTAAATCTTGCTTGCATGCCCAAACCAAATCCTTATAAAATTTCTTGGTTAAAGAAGGATCATAGTGTGCTTGTGAATCGATCTTGCTTAGTTGAATTCAAAATTGGCCCATATGAAGATAAGGTGTTGTGTGATGTAGTGCCAATGGATACTTGTCACTTGTTATTGGGTAGGAATTGGCTATATGATAGAGATGTAATCCATCATGGTAGAGAAAATAATTATGAGATACAACATGGAGGAAAAATCCATATTTTGAAGCCTTTTAAGGAAGAATGATCAACAAAGATAACAACTTTGTCACTATCTACAGTAGGGTGGAAAGAATTTTTAAGAGAATCTTAGGGAGAGATATGATATCTGTTGTACCACAAGGAAAAGAGAAATCAAATCAGCAAATAATTCCTTTGGAAGTGCAGGAATTGCTACAACAATATTCAGACTTGACACCAAGTGACCTACTAGCTGTTTGCCTCCCTCTAGAGGCATTACTCACCAAATTGATCTAATTCCTAGTGCTAAACTTCCAAATCAAGCGGCTTATAGAATGATTCCTCTAGAGAATGAGGAAATGAGGAGACAAATCACATAACTAATGGAGAAAGGATTCGTGAGAGAAAGTATGAGTCCATGTGCCACACCTACTCTATTCTCCCCTAAGAAGGGAGGAAAGTGGAGACTATGTATGTATTCAAAAGCCATTAATAAAATCATAGTGAAGTATCGATATCCACTACCCAAGATGGATGACCTATTGGATTGCTTGTCAGGCGCTAAGATCTTCTCCAAGATTGACCTCAAAAGTGGTTATCATTAGATTCAAATTCGGGAAGGTGATGAGTGGAAGACTGCCTTCAAAACCCAAGATGGATTATTTGAATGGGTGGTGATGCCATTTGGATTGTTCATTGCTCCAACTACCTTCATGCAAACAATGAACCAAGTATTTAGAATGCACATGGGAAAATTTGTAATAGTATATTTTGATGATATCTTAATCTTTAGTAAATCATTGAAGGAGCATGTAGAACATTTAAGGATAGTACTTGATACACTTAGGGAAAAAAGGTTATTTATCAACCATGAGAAGAGTGAGTTTTGCAAAGATAAGTTGGTATTTTTGGGAAATGTTATTTCATCAGATGGATTGAGCATGGATCCATAAAAGGTCAAAGCTATTCTTGAGTGGCCTACTCCTCAAAGTATTATTGAGGTGAGGAGCTTCTATGGTTTAGTAATTTTTTACAAAAGATTCATCAATAATTTCAACGACATAAGTGCACCATTGACTGATTGCACAAAAGGGAAGGTCTTTACTTGGACTAAGGTAGTTGATATCTCAAGAAGGTTACAAAAAGCACCTATCCTTGCCATACCTGAATTTGAGAAACTTTTTATAGTTGAATGTGATGCTTTAGGGGTAGCTATTGGGGGAGTGTTAAGTCAAGAGGGGAAAGCAGTTTCTTTTTTCAGTGAGAAATTAAATGAAGCTAAAAAGAGGTACACCACTTATGGTAAAGAATTCTATGCTGTGGTACAAGCATTAAAATATTGGAGGCACTATCTCTTACATAAGGAATTTGTTTTGATGACTGACAATCAAGCTTTGAAGTATATAAATTCACAATGTAAGCTGTCCCACAAACATGCTAAATGGGCTTCATTTTTGCAGGCTTATAGTTTTGTTGTGCAACATAGAAGTGGTAAAACCAATGTAGTGGTTGATGCATTGAGTAGAAGACGTCATTTATTGGTTGTTATGAGTCATGGGCTAGTTGGTTTTGAGGAGATGAAGGAGGAATATGCAAATGATCCTCATTTTAGCAACATCATGGCAATTTTAAACTGTCCAAATCATACTCATTTGCAACCATTTGAAGACTACATGTTGTTAGATGGATTCTTATTTAAGGGATCACAACTTTGTATTCCCTTTGGATCACGAAGGGAAAAGCTTGTGAGAGAGATGCACTCAAATGGATTAGGTGGGAACTTTGGAAGAGATAAGACCTTTGGATTAGTAAGTGAGAAGTTCTTTTGGCCCAATATGAGAAGAGATGTGAGCAAGTTTGTTGCTGCTTGTAGGGTGTGTCAAAAAACAAAAGAAGGAAGCCAAAATATAGGTTTATACATGCCCTTACCTGTGTAAAAGGAGCCATGGATTGATATCTCTATGGATTTGATTTTGGGACTTCCAAGGACCCAAAGAGGCAATGATTCAGTGTTTGTAGTGGTGGATCATTTTTCTAAAATGGCCCATTTCATACCATGTAAGAAGACCAATGATGCAAGTCAAGTGGAAAATTTGTTTTTCAAAGAAGTTGTGAGGTTGCATGGTGTTCCAAAAACAATAATAAGTGATAGGGATACCAAATTCTTGAGTCACTTTTGGAGGGTTTTAGAAGCCTAGGCAATCTATTGAGGTGTTTAGTTGGGGAGAATCCTCAGCAATGGGATTTGGTGATACCTCAAGCTGAGTTTGCCTATAACTCTAGCATAAATAGATCAATAGGTAAGTCTCCTTTTGAAGTTGTATATGGTGAAAATTCTAAAGGACTTGTAGACTTAGTTGATTTGCCAATAAGTCCACATAATAACCAAGAAGCTACTTGTTTTTTAGAGAATAGCAAGATATACATCAACAAGTTAGGCTCAAATTGCAATCTTGAATGAACAATATAAAAAGAAAGCTGATTTGCATCGGAGAAGAAAAGTTTTTCAAGAAGGAGAATTAGTCATGGTACATCTATGCAAAGAAAGGTACCCCCAAGATGCCTACAACAAGTTGAAGCCCAAGAAAATTGATCCATGCAAAATCATTAAGAGGATAAATGACAATGCCTATCAAATTGAATTGCCTACAGATTTGGACATTAGTCCCATCTTTAATGTTGTTGACCTTTATTCACATTCAGCTGGAACTAGTGAAGAACAATTAGAAGATGAGAAAAATGAGTGGGAAAATGACAATTGGGCCAAACATTTGCCAAGGAAGAAAAGAGAGCAGATTGAATGAGTACTAGATACCAAATTGGTGGCTACTCGATGAAGTTTTATAAGTTGTATTTTGTTAAGTGGGAGGGCCTGCCCGATTCTTACAACTCTTGGGTCTCAAAAGCTAACTTACTTAAGTATAGCAAAGATTTTCCACCTCATGCACTAGAACCAGAAGAGCCAAGAGATCCTCACCTTATTTTTAGAGCAGGGGAGGATGATGCAGAGCATTAACACCTTAAGAATGTGGAGCATTAACAACTCCCTCCTATACATGGAATTGGTTGGGAACAAACCAGTCTTTTTAGGACTGATACATACTATTTTTAGGCTTCAATTTAGAGTAGTTTAATGTTTTTAGTTGTCGACAATTGACAGCTGTCCCTAGTTTGTTTTTAAGTTGATTTAGTTTGGAGCCTTAATAATTGGTGGATTCATGAACAAGATATGTAGACAATAGACTCACATATTTTTGGGGAAACAAAAGAAACTCTATTTTATTTTGTGTGGTGACTGTTATGTGGAAAATGAACCTTTTTTTTTGTTAATATAAGAATTATCTATTCAGTTTCTGAGTTCTATTAATTTTTACTCCTATTTGTGCCTTGCTGTAAAAGGGATATGCTATTAATTTTAGTTGCTCAGGATTTTAGAAGATAGAATTATGTTGTGAAGAATTATTGAGGGTTGCAGGTTTGAAGTTAGTGCTACATCATTCACTCTATACATTGGTTGTAGGAAGTGTTGAGAGGTCTAATTTGTTGAGTATTAAGTGAACCTCATTCATATAGGCCACCCCCTTCTATACCTTTTGTTGTGGTATATGGATGAGCCGCTAAACAAATTAAAATTGTGACCTCTTTCAAGTTTTCCACCTCAATCACAATGCATTCTTCTAGACATTGACTAACAAGATTCTTCCACTGGTGCATTGGAATAGGGAAATGCATAGGAGTTGCATGAACAAGATAATATGTAGGTGAAAATTCCTTAGTTGAGGAGGTCTACCAAGGAGTGTAGAGCTCCGTCAAAATATGATGATTTTATTCATAATTTATTAATCTATGATCAAGATGAACCAACAACATTTGAAAAAGTTTGTAAAGACAAAGATTGCATAAAATGGATGGAGGCTATGAGTGAAGAGATGGATCGTTGATGACAAATCAGACTTGGGATTTGGCTCCTCTTCCACCCAATTAGAAAGCTTTGATAAATAGGCGGCTATATAAGTTGAAAGAAGAGGATGGTGGCAAGAAGCGATAATGGGCCAAATTAGTAGTGAAAGGATATGACCAACAAAAGGGTGTTGATTTCATAAAAAAAATTCTCTTGTAGTGAAAATGACTACTATTTGGGCAGTGTTGGGATTAGCTGCTATTTACAATCTTGAACTGGAGCAACTTGATGTAAAGACCACATTTCTACATGGTGATTTGGATGAAGAGTTATATATGTAACGATCAAAAGGCTTCAAGAAAGAAGGGCGAGGGAATCTATTTTGCAAATTGAAACAAAGCTTGTATGGGCTAAAACAAGCTCCGTGACAATGGTACCTCATGTTCGATTCTTTCATGGTTGAGTAAAATTTCCTGAGGTGTGAATATGATCCATGTGTATATTACAAGGTTTTGGAGAGTGGTGAATTTGTTTTGTTGCTATATTTTGATGATATGTTAGTGATTGGAACTAGCATGGCTGTTGTTAGCAACTTGAAATAACAGTTAGCTAACAAATTTTCTATGAAGCATCTAGGGGTTGCAAAGAAAACTCTTGGAATGTCTATCATCAGGGGTAGGCAGAAAAGAGAGTTGAAGTTGTCACAAGGGAAATGTGTTGACAAGGTTATAGATATATTTGGCATGAAGAATGCTAAGCATGTTTGCACACCTCTTCCTAATCACTTCAAAATTTTAGTTGAGATGTGTCCTCAGACATAAGAATAAAAAGAGCTTATGGAACAAGTTCCTTATTTATCTACTGTTGGGAGTCTCATGTATGCATTGGTCTACATAAGAATTAACATTGCTCATACAATGGGAGTAGTTAGCAGGTACATGAGCAATCCAGATAAAAATCATTGGCAAGTTGTGAAATGGATTTTGAGGTATTTGGAGAGCACTTTTGATTATGTTTTGAGATTTAGAGGAAAAGATGCACAACTGCAATGTTTTATTGATTCCAATATGGTTTTGTAGATTGCAACAAGTGGTTGCACTCTCAACTACCAAAGTGGAATACATTTCCATCACTGAAGGTACTGAGGAAATGTTATGGTTCTAACGTTTATTGGGTGAATTGAGTTGCAAACATTTTTTCATTATGTTTAGTGACAACAACTATGCTATTCATCTGGAAAAAAATTAACATTTCACAATCAAACAAAACATATTGAGCTAAGATATCACTTCATTCAAAGTGTTCTTGAAGAGGGCAAGCTGAAATTGGAAAAGGTGCATACTAGTGTGAATCTAGCTAATGCACTTACAAAGGTAGTCTCAAAGGAGAAGCTCGAGTTTTGTAGAGCTTCTCTTGGTTCGGTAAAATTATGATGATAAAATTGGAAAGGTGGGTGCATCTCGGATCTGCAACATGGTTTGGACTTCAAGTGAGATATTGTTGCATAATGTGAAGTCCAAAAATCATATTGATTTCCCTTTCACATTCTTTGTCTTATGTTGCTCAAAAGACATACAATATACATTCAAATGAGATCGATAATTGTATCATTATGTATGATGAAATTGTATTTGATGTTACTGAATAATAAAGATTTGTACTTGCCTTTCCTATGGATGTGGCCATATACGTGAACCATGTAATATTGGTGTTAATATTTTGTGTGTGTGTGTGGTATGTTTTATTTGCAACTGTTTGTTGAAATCTATTCTTGTATTTCTTTATTCTGCTCTTTGGTATCATCAAAATAAACAACAAAAATAGAGCTCATGATATGATGGAATTTCATTGGCATGAGACCATAATTTGATGAATTAGAATTCTTTGAAGCTTTGTATCACCTAGCGGTCTTGGTTGATTAATCTATAATTGACATTGATATTCGGTAAGTAATTTACTAGTGTGTATCTCATGCATTTACTTAGTTGTTTATGTTTGTTGTCTTCAAATTTTTTAAGGAAACTGTAAGGAAGTTAAGGTAGCGGAACAACTTTCTACACTAATCTTGAGAGGAGAATAATGCAAAAATTTTACAATTCTTTAACAATTACATAAACTTAAACAAAAATAAACATAAATATCATGCATACCACAACACTAATTTATGTGGGGAAAACCCTTTCGGTAGAAAAACCACACACTCCAAAATCCGCCCAATATATTATTCAAAAATCACAAAGATTACAATATACTTGCAGAGCAAGCTTCTCATAGGAGTATCACCAGCCAGAGATCCAAAGGTAACACAACTACTATCAGAATCTCAGAACACATCACAATACACAGTCATAATATAATTCCCTCATAAAATAGGGTTGCCTTCTAGGGAAAGTCAAGCCAACATAAACATCGACCGTAAGATATGAGACATAATGATGAACGGTCCAGATTTACAATAATAAAGTGTACATAAAATTTAGCTTCTGACGTCACTGCCCCGAAGTCCCCGTCGGGGCACGCTACCCCCTGGACCCCTAGTCGGGGGGATGATCCCCCTGGAACCCTCATGAGGGGGACCCCCCACGCCCCTCCCATCGTCATCATATGGAAAATACCTTATGTATCAACATTAACTTATGTAATTGCAATGTTGAGACACATTTTCCCAACAAATCTCCCACTTTTCAAACACCTTGCAAAAGCAATGGGAGGGTGTACAAACATAATATTTTAATTGCTAGGGACCGAAAGGCCCATAGTCTTTGAACACCATCTAAAATTCTCTATGCTCATAGGTTTAGTTAAAGAATCAAAAAAATTCATCAAAGTCTCTACCTTAACCAACTTTACCTTGCCATCTTCGACCATATCTTAACAAAATGATACTATACATCAATGTGCTTGGTCCTGGCATGAAATGTCGGGTTCTTGGCTAGACATATTGCACTTTGAATCTCACAATAAATTGTTACCACACCTTATTTTATTCCAATATCTGAACATAGTCTCTTAAGTCAAATGACTTCTTTACAAGCATGAGTAGCTATCATATACTCTGCTACAGTAGTGCAAAAAGCAGCAACCTGTCTCTTACTCATCCAACTAATCACACCACCAAATAAAGTAAACACATAAGAACTGGTGGAATGTCTACTATCAACATCACTTGCCCAGTCTGAATCCACATAACCATGAATATCAAGGGAAATCTCATTTGAATAGTCATATTACTATGATAACACAAGGAATGATATGAGGTACTGGGAAAATATCTGAAGACTCTTTTAACTGCATCCAAATGAACTCTATCAAGATTATACATATATTTGGAAATAACTCCCATTGCTTGGGCAATGATTGGTCTAGTACAAACCATAGCATACATCAAACTTCCAACTACACTCTGGTAAAGCACTTTGCTCATGTATTCTATTTCTGATGGGGATGTTGGACAATTTTAAATAGATAATTTGTTCTAGCTAAAACATAAACACACAATGGTCTACAATCTTGCATATCAAACCTATGTAAAATTGAATTGACATACTTACTTTGGCCAAGCTATAGCTTTCTATTCACTCTCTCTTTTAATTCCATCCCAAGAATGTGTTTAGCTATACCAAGATTTTTCATTTCAAATTCAACAAGTTGAGATTATAGTTCTGAAATCATACCTTTCCCTCTACCAATAAATAACATATCATCAACATATAATGCAATAAACAGGAAACGATCACCATCAACTTTTTAATAAACACAATGATCTAATTTAGAACACTCACATCCCAAACTCAACACATATGTATCAAATTTTTGGTACCACATCCTAGGACTCTATTTTAGGCCATACAAAGATTCCTTCAATTTTCAAACCAATTTACTTTTACCTTTCACCACGTAGTGCCCTAGTTGTGTCATATAAATAGCCTCCTCCAAGTCACCATGAAGGAAAGTAGTTTTCACATCCATTTTCTCAACCTCTAAATCATAAGAAACAACAATAGAAAGTAAAAATCTAATGGATGCCATTTTTGCAACAGGAGAAAATATCTCACCATAATCAACACCCTCAACTTGAGAGTAACCTTTTGCAACCAACCTTGCTTTGTACTTCTCAATACTTCCATATGAACCAATTCTTTTCTTTAACACCCATTTGCAACCAATAGTTCTCCTTCAAGCAATGGTACAAGATCCCATGTATCATTCTTTTTCAAAGTTGTCATTTCTTCGTCCATAGCAATCTTCCAAGATTCTGTATCATTCATACCTAATGCCTCTTCTACTGATCTGGGTTCATCCATGCTAGTATTCAAAGCAAAAATTCATCTCCATTCATTAGGTGAATATCTTTTAGGTGGTTATTTATGCCTTGTAGACCTATGAACAAGCTGACTTGGAGGTTCTTCCTCTTTTGAAGATTCAAAACTAGACTAGATCTCCTCAACTTCTTGTCTATCCATGGGTCTCGATTCAACTTTCTCAAGTGTAGAAGGAAATTGAATCACATATTCCTATTTACTTTGTTCTAACTATAATATAACATAAGAAGACTTAGTTTCTCTAGAAATAACAGTTCTACTATGTATTACCTTTTGCACAACTGGATCCCAAAGCTTGTATCCTTTCACACCATAACTGTATCTAATGAAGATACATTTCATAGCCTTGTTCTCCAACTTTGTTCGCTTCTTCTTTGACACGTGCATATGTCTCACAACCAAAAACTCTAAGATATCTTAATGAAGGCTTGTGGCCTGACCATGCCTCTATAGGTGTCTTATCAACAAGAGTTGATGTAGGAGATTTGTTAATCAGGTAACAAGCAGTGGCAATAGCTTCAACTCAAAACCTTTGTTCTAGACCAACACCACTCAACATACTCCTAGCTTTCTCCATCAGTGTTCTATTCATTCTTTTTGTAACTCCATTCTACTATGAAGAATATGGAGTTGTCTTTTTTCTATGAATACCACAATCTTTATAGTATTTGTCAAAATCATTAGAGAAAAATTCACCGTCATTATCAATCTTCAAACATTTTATTTTCTTTCCAGTTTGCAACTCAACCATTGCTTTAAATTCTTTAAATCAACTGAAAACTTTAGATTTACTCTTTAGAAAGTATACTCATGTCCTACTGTAATCATCAATAAATGCAACATAATGTGTGGATTTACCAATTGAAGAAACATCTACAAGACCAAACCCATCAAAATGAATTATATCTAATGCACTACAAGATTTATGAGAACTCGAGTAAAACTGAACACAATTTTTCTTTCCATAAATATAATGCTCACATAAATCAAATTCAAGATTGCAATCAAATAACCCTTCAACAAGGTTTTTATTTTTCAAGGTCTTTATACCCTTTTCTCCAATGTGGCTAAGTCTCTGGTGACATAACATAGTTTTCTTTGTAGGTAACTTTGATTCAGAAGAAAGAGCACCCTTGGATATCCAAAAGCCACGACCATCTGCTGAAGGTGAAACCCTCATTTCTTCCACAAACTTGTTTTTCACAAAAGTACTATTACACTCAATAGTGCATGCATCGAGCTTATACAATATGCCATATCTGGCACCTCTAGCAATCACCATAGCACCTTTGACCATCTTGCATCCTGTATTAGAAAATACTACCTGCACACCTACATCTATTAGTTTACTCACAAATAACAAATTTTGTGCTAATCCATGGATGTGCAACACACCATTAATTCTTTTTATTCTACCATCAGGAAACCTGATTTTAACTCTATCACTGCCAACAATATTTAAATAAGAATCATCACCCAAGTACACCTTACCTCCATCAAATTCTTCATATTCAAAAAACCAATCTTTATTAAAGGTCATATGGAGAGATGCACTTGAGTCAATTATCCATGCATCATTACTTGCACGAGTTGTCAAAGCTGCAATGAATGCATCAACATCTTCCTTTTCAAACTTAGAATCAGAATAAAATCTCTTCTTTTTCTTCTTTGTAGTCCTTACAAATATGTCCAGGCTTACCGTAGTTTCAACAAACAACTTTGGACTTTCCAGGAGATTTGGATCTCCCCTTGGACTTGGATTTATCACGATTCTCATTTTTCTTTCCTTTTTCCTTAGGTCTTCCACGAACATTTAGGGCCTCCTTGGCACTGATGGATACCTTCCTCCTCATCTCTTCATAAGGAAAAGAACCCACCACATCTTCAGTTTTCAATATAACATAAGTACTCCTAATAGCCATAACAAGGGAATCCCACGAATTAGGCAAAGAACAAAGAAGGATCTGCCATTTCTCTTCCTCAACCATTTTGACACCAACTGATGCCAACTAAGCCACCAACATATTGAATGCTTCAAGTTGGTCTCTAATTCATCCACCCTCTTCTGTTATCAAGGAATACAATTTATTCCTCAAAAAAACCTTGTTCACTAAATATTTGGCTTGATACATCTCACCAAGCTTCTTCCGTAGTTTCTGTTCAGAGGTCTCTTCATGGACATTGATTAAAATAGAGTCTTCTAAGCACAATCTGATTAGAACCTTGGCTTTATGGTCCATAATATCATATTGAGCAACTTGAGTAGGATCTATAGGTCTTGAAACATTCTCATCAACAACATCCCACAGATCTCAATCTATCAACAAATCTTCCATCTCTAGCTTCCACATTTCAAAATTATTTCTAGAAAATTTATCCACCTCTATTCCCTTGATGAAATTGCCACTAAAAATTCTTGCAACAAGATCACAAAGTATCTTTCGCACAAGATCCCACCCAAATATGGATTAGTTCAAAAAACCGAACAACCCACAGTTGAAACCAAAGGTGATTAGGCTCTGATACCACTTGCAAGGAAGATAAGGTAGTAGAACAACTTCCGACACTAATCTTGAGAGGAGAATAATGTAAAATTTTTACAGATCTTTAACAATTACATAAACTTAAACAAAAATAAACATAAATGTCATGCATGCCACAACACAGTGATTTGAAAACCCTTTCGAGAGAAAAACCCCACTGTCCAAAAGCCACCCAATATATTATTCAAAAATCACAAAGATTACAATATACTTGCAGAGCAAGTTTCTCACACGAGTATCACCAAACAGAGATCCAGAGGTAACATAGCCGCTATCAAACTCTCAAAATACATCACAATACACATTCGTAATACAATGCCCTCATAAAATAGGGTTTCCTTCTAGGGCAAGTCAAGACAACAAAATATTGACCATCATATATGAGACATAATGATGAATGGTCCAGATTTACAATAATGAAGTGTACATAAAAATTGGCTTCTGAGGGCTCTGCCCCCAGGAGACCCCCCTCCCCTTGATGCGCACCCGCCGTCATCATTGTATGAAAAATGCCTTATGTATCAACAATAAATTATGTAATTGCAAGGTTGACACACATTTTCCCAATAGAAATAATAAAATACTTTGGAAATCTGCATGAGTAAACGTTGCAATTAAATTTTGATAGTCGCAAGCCAATATAACTAAGCATGAATTTAGATACACAATAAAGAAAGAGTTTTCAAGCCAATTGTCTTCTTGCAAGATATCAATAGTATTATTATAGTTTTTTATGTCATGCAACTTGTAACAGTACAATTTTCTACGAAAAAAATATATCCTATAGTTTTGCAAATCTTCAATTAGAAATAGTACATATTGTTAGAAATATTAACTCACTCATCACTATCTCTAAAAATCTATTATATATAGACACATTTCTCACATAGGGATAGGTTTGTCCATTTATTTTGCTTATTTAAATGATCTTTAGATAAACTCAATTGATATATAGTAAAATCTGTTTCAAGCTCTCTGATTTTAACAATTAGTGTTAGAGTCACAATCAAGAAATAAAGAGGAGAATTTTACTAAAAAGAAAAATGTGACATTTTTGCGTAATTATATCTTAGAGTGGTTTGTTGTTCATTGGTTGTTGGATTCAACTAAAATTGAAGCCACCCAAATTGGTTCAACTTCCATTAACATCCAATAATCACTTTGAAACTCTCACCTTCTCTCCCTACATTCAACATTAGAAAATTTTCCATTTTTCATGCAACCCTATTACAAACCCCTAAGGCTCTTGTGATGCAACTTTTGGCTTATAATTATGGGTTTATAGAGAAAAGCATAAGAAGGGCTTTGAGACTGTAGTGTCAATAATTGTCACCCTTAACAATTTCACATTATATTTGTCCACCTTTATTTATTGGACCTAATTAAGCCCCTAATTTCCTAAATTATCCATTCCAAGGCCTATTTTTATCATTTTCCAAAGGATTGCAAGAATTGAATAAATGCAGATGATTAATGTTTTAATCCCAACACTAAATGTCTTGGAAGATAGGGCCATGGGTCCCCCTATCTTGTTGTGGACCAATTTTTAATATGTTGGTGGCATTTTAACATTGAAAATTCAAATTTTAAGTGTCAGCTTATGGGGTCTAATTTTTCAGGAAATTAGAACAATTGCATATACATATTGAGTTATTGCATCATTTCAAATATAACAAGAGATAACAAGAAAACTATTAGAAAAAATATGATCAAGAGAATTGTTGAGCAAGTCAAGAGAAACATTCAATGGTTTATTATAACAATTCAAGATCCAACATCATGTCAAATTCTATGTGTGTTCATGTTTTGTGAAGGCTAACACTTTTGTAGGTCTCCAAGGCAATTCAAACATTCAAGCAATTCAAGCAAGCAAGATTCAAATCATTGAGGTGATGTGCATGACTTTAGTCTTTCAAGGAAGCCATTGAAGGGTGGTTAGTTGCAATATTTTGTGATTTCAACATTCTTTCCTTTCAATTATCATTTATATCATTAACATTGCCATTGTGGAAGTGGAAACACTTACACAGGGTTTGATGAGGGCCACACCGCCCAAAACCCACATAAATCACAACAACAAATACCAACATAGAAGATGTGAGACAAAAAAATGACTTGATTTCAATTATTTTCAGAAAATGAAATTACAGATTCAAAACTTACATACTACAACCTCATGGGCTTGATTCATTACATCAAAATCAACTCTAAAAAGAAAATCTACTATTTAGAGCCACAATTTGCACTATTAGGGCCACCTTCTACAAACCCCACTTAACCCTTTTTATTTTCCCAAATAACCACCTTAGAATGTTCTAGAAAGTTCAAATTTCCCCTTTTTGTTCTGGCACCAAATGTCCCACCATTTGATTTCTAGCCTAGGAAGAAAATTTTATGAAATTCACTTTTTCGAGGACCAACTTCGTGGGGCCATAACTTTTGATCCAGGTGTCCGATTTGTTATTATTGCATATCGTTGGAAAGCTCTCGACGAGCTCTACAACACATGAGCTCACCATAGGTTTGTTCAACCACTTTTTGAGTCGTTTCACAACCTCTAGAGTTTTATACTTGAATTTGAAGTCGCATTGGAGAAATTTCTTGGGACAAAAAAATTAATTTCTCCCAAACCGTGCAGGGTATTGAGGTGATTCTTTCGTGACAAGAATTTTTTTTCAACTCTACTCCTTGGGGTAAATTTTCACGTCCATACGAGCCCGTTTAGGCCAACTTACTAAAAATAGTAAGTGCTTGTTTTTCACTATTTTTGATGCCTGGCAGTCATATACCCCTTAAATGCCATCATGGGACTCAAAACTACTAAAGAAAATAAAGAAAATAATTTTTTTGGGTGATGCAAGATTGCTCTACACCGCTGAATGGTCCTGCATCAGACACCTAGGGTAATTTGAAAAGTGACCCTGTCACTTCTCAAGAGTTAGAGGAAAACCAAGACAGTTAACCTCAGCCTCAGATAACTATGATGAATCTTCAGCAGGACTTCCTCTCCATTTCACCAAGTACTTTGCATATTGCATGTTTCTTGTGCTTCTACCCACACGCCTATGTAGGATTTGTTCTATCTCTTCTTTCTCTGAAGTAGGTGCTGGAATTTTAAAATGTTTATTTATTGACCCCTCCTCTATATCACCTTCATGATACTTTGTCAAATCAACAATGTTGAACACAAGAGAAATTTTTATTCCACTAGGCAACTCTACCTCATAAGCATTTCTTGAATCATGCTTCTTCAGGATCTTGCATGGTCCAAACTTCTTCATCTTTAACTTGTTGTATGTACCAACTAGATACCATGAATTCATCTCCTACCTGGAACTCCTTATACCTCCTTTTCTGATCTGCCTAAGCCTTATATTGTGAGTTCATTGATATGTTTCTTCACCTCTTCGTGCAAATTCTTTAGGTGCTCAACAAAATCTTCAGCCTCGACACTACTCTTCTCCCCCTTATCCATCTTTCTCAGTTCAAAAGCAATTCTTGGACTACTCCCATATACAATCTGGAATGGTGATTTACCAGTGCTCCTATTGACAAAATTGTTGTAAGAAAATTCTACTCGTGGTATAATCAAATCCCATCCCTTGGGATTTTCTCCAACTAAGCATCTTAGTAGGTTGCCGAAACTCCTATTCACCACCCTTGTTTTTCCATCAGTCTATGGATGGTGTGTAGAACTAAAATTCAAATATGTCTTTAGCTTCTTCCATAATGTCCTCTATAAATAACCAACAAATTTGGTATCTCTGTCTGAGACTATACTCTTTGGTAGACCATGTAGTCTCACCACCTCTCTGAAAAACAACTCTTCAACATGAACAACATCACTGGTCTTATGACATGGAATAAAATATGCCATCTTTGAAAATCTATCCACCACCGCAAATATGGAATCATGCCCTCATTGTGTCCTTGGAAAGCCAAGAACAAAATCCATGCTAATATCCTCCCATGGCCTCTTAGGTACAGGTAATGGTTGATACAATCTAGTATTCTGACTTATTCCTTTTGCCATCTAACATACTCTGCAACTTTGTACAAACTTATTCACATCTTGTTGTAACTGTGGCCAATAATAATTCTCATTGACAAGAGAAATGGTCTTATCTCGACCAAAATGTCCAGCCAATCCTCCACTATGCTTCTCCTTGATTATATTCTCTCTCATAGAACTCTTGGAATGCACAAGCTCCTCAAGCAACATCCATCTTAGAATGAAATCTGCCATATCATCCTATCAATGAATGGGTTCCAAACAAGCCTTCCAACCTTCTAGAAGGATCTTACGGATCTGAACTCTTGAGTTCATTAAACAACCTTTATATTTATCTCTGTCAATTTTTTTTCTTCTACTTAAGGGCATACAACTGTTTGACCTTCCACTCTTTTGCTTAAAAAAAAAAGTATAACTTTGCAAAACCTCAATCCATTTTAAGTGCCTTTGATTCAACTTTCCTTGACTATTCAGGTATTACAAAGCTTGGTGATCAGTATATAAAAAAAATTCTTTTGGAAACAAATAGTGTCTCCATTTCTTCAAAGCCTGAACTATAGCATAAAACTCTTGATCACAGACATAATAATTCTTCTTAGCATCATTTAATTTCTCACTAAAATAGGAAATAGGCTTACATTCTTGACTCAAAACAACTCCTATGGCAGTGCCACTAGCATCACAATCCACATAAAAGACCTTATTGAAATCTGGAAGGGCCAAAACTGGTTGCTCTGTAACTTTCTTCTTCAACATATCAAAAATTTTGGCTGCTCCTATAGTCCACTTAAACTCTTTTCTATCCCCTCTCATCACTTCAGTTAGAGGTGCACAAATACTACAAAAACTCTTAATAAACTTTTTGTAAAAACTTGCTAGACCATGAAATGATCTTACCTCTGTAACACTCCTTAGGGTAGGCCATTCAATGATAGCTCTCACCTTCTCTGGATCCATTTTAAGACCCTCTGCTAAGACAACAAATCCCAAATACACCAACTCCCTTTTCACAAAACTAAATTTCTTCAAATTAATCAACAACTTCTCCTCCCTTAGCTTCTTAAAAACTTTTTGGATATGCATCAGGTGCTCCTCTAATGTCTTACTGAAAATAAAAATATCATCCAAATAAACAATAACAAATTTTTCTAATTTTTTTTTAATACCTCATTCATAAGCGGCATAAATGTGCTTGGCGCATTGGTTAGTAAAGGCATGACTAACCACTTTCATTACAAGCCCTCCTTGGTTTTAAAGGTTGTCTTCCATTCATCTCCTTCTTTATCTGAAATTGGTGATATCCGGCTCTTCAAATCCTATAAGATCGTGAAGTACTTAGCTCCACTCAAACAATCCATATTGTCATCCATTCTTAGCAAGGAAATCTATATTTGATGGTGATCTTGTTGATGGTTCTAGAATTTATACACATCTGCCATTCCCATCCTTCTTTGGTGCTAGTACCACAAGTACTGCACATGGACTCAAACTCTCTTTGATAAATCCCTTCACAATAACTCTTGCACTTGTCTATTCAAGTTCACTCTTTGATGGAGTCATACGATGAGCTGCCTTATTTAGAAAACTAGCTCCAGGAATCAGGTCCTTTTGATGACTAATCTTTCTTATAGGAGGCAAACCTTCAAGTACATTATCAGAAATAATAGCTTGAAACTCATCCAACAAATTTGAAATCTCTATAGGTACCTCAGTAGTATCTTCTTTATCAACTCTAGGGATCAATGCAAAACACATATGCTCATGCTTCATACCTTCTAGGAACTTTCTTCCATCAACCAAACAAATTATTGTATTATTGCATACCTTTTCTTCTACCTCTTTCAAGGGCTTCAACTTATGATGAACCCCATCCTTTTTCAAAGAATAGGTGTTGGCATGTCCATCATGTACTGCTTGCTGATCAAACTGCCACAGTATTCCTAACATATGACAAACATCCATAGGAATAGTATCACACAATACCTCATCATGGTAATTTCCAATTTTGAACTTTACCATACATTGTTCATTTACCAAGGATTTATGGTCCTTCTACAACCAAGCAATCCAGTATGGGTTTGGATTCCTTCCTCTCTCCAACCGCAACTTACTAACCATTTCTTCTGAAACAAGGTTATCAATACTACCTCCATCAATAATAACATTGCAAACATTACCTTCACACTTACATCTGGTGCGAAACAAATTCTTCCTTTGATTTGGTTCTTTCTCCTCATTCAACAAGGCTCTTTTAGTAACAAAAACCTCTCCTCTTTCTGCATCCTCAGAATGTGAAGACTCAACATCTTCATCAACATGTGCAACTCGTACATTACCCTCAAGTCTTCTATTTTTCCTTCTTTGATGTTGAGGATACTCATAGCTCTATGTCCTTCTTCTCCACACTAGAAACAGGTTCCATGGAAGCCTCCTCTTCCCGATCCTTGTCCAGATCTTCCCCTTCCTCTTTGGTCTCCATTATTCTAATCATGAGGATGGTAGGTGTTATCTCCTTTCTAGTTCTAGCTACTACTGGATCCTTCACCCTTCTTTTGATCTTCATTTCAACCTCCATATGACCATCCATCAGTCTTTCCTCCATGGCCTCCCCCTCATTGTTTGTTCTCAAACCTCTTGTTTAGTCATTCTTCAACCTTTTGAGAAAAATGATAAGTGTCCTCAATGGTGGTCATTCTTACCAGTGCCAATTCTTCTTGTATGCTTGGATTCAACTCATTAATATAATCAACATATTTCTCTTTATTCGCTTCAAAATGTCCTATTCAAATCAAGACCTTGTGAAATTACTCTGTGTATTCTTTCACCGTCCTTGTCCCTTGCTTCAAGCTTTGCATCTTCTTAAGTAGCTCCAATTCGTAATCGACTGGAATAAATTGTTTCTTCCATTTTGACACCATTCTGTCCCATCTGGAAATTTTATCTTTCCCTTGTCTCCCTCTTTCTAACTGGACCTCTTTCCACCATATACTAGCATGACCTTTTAATTTTTTCTTTGCAAACCTCACTCTGTGAGGATCTTCAATCTCCTCAAACTCAAAAAATTCCTCCATGTCATTCATCGAATCAATCAATTCTTCAAGATTCAGATTTCCACTAAAAGTTGAAACCTCCATTTTAGGTCTCTTCCCAATGCTTGAGATCGTTCGCATCAATCTTGTTTCTCCAAGATCCATTGGATCCTGTTCTTCCTCTTCCATTTCATCTTCACTTTTATCTCTGTCTTGTTGGACATCTCTTCTTCGAACCTCTTGTTGCAAGGTTTCTAATTACCTTCTAAGGGCTCTGATTTCATCTCTAGGGGGATCTCTTCCTCCACGACCTCAACCTCAACCTCTGCCATACTGGGAAAGTCTTGGAGGAATTATGAACTGAACCCACACTCACAGGTCCGACAGTAACTGCCTCACGTTCGACGCTCTGTTACAAGCTTAGGAACTCCTGCTTTGATACCACTTGATGAGGGCCACACTGCCCAAAACCCACATAAATCACAACAAAAGATACCAACATAGAAGATGCGAGATAGAAAAATGACTTAATTTGAATTATTTTCAGAAAATGAAATTATAGATTCAAAACTTACATGCTACAACCTCATGGGCTTGATTCATTACATCAAAATCTACTATTCAGAGCCATAATCTACACTATTAGGGCCACCTTCTACAACCCCCACTTAACCCTTTTTATTTTGCCCAATAACCACCCTAGCATGTTCTAGAGAGTTCAAATTTCCCCTTTTTGTTCTGGCACCAAATGTCCCACTATTTGATTTCTGGCCTAGGAAGAATTTTTTATGAAATTCACTTTTTTGAGGACCAATTTCGCGAGGCCATAACTTTTGATCTGGGTGCTTGATTTGCTATTATTGCATATCGTTGGAAAGCTCTCGATGAGCTCTACAACATGTGAAATCATCGTAGGTCACTTTGGCCACTTTTTGAGTAGTTTCAGGGCCTTTAAAGTTTTATATCTGAATTTGAAGGTGCATTGGAGAAATTTCTCGGGACAAAAACTTTAATTTCTCCCAAACCATGCAGGGTATTGAGGTGATACTTTCGTGGTTGGAAATGCTTTTCAGCTCTACTCCTTGGGGTAAATTTTCATGTCCATACAAGCCTGTTTAGGCCGACTTACTAAAAATAGTAAGTGCCCGTTTTTTGCTATTTTTGGTGCCTAACAGTCTTATACCCCTTAAGTGCCATCATGGGACTCAAAACTACTAAAGAAAATAAAGAAAACATTTTTTTTGGGTGATGCAAGATTTCCCTACACTGTTGGATGCTCCTGCATCAGGGTTTGACTGAGGCAAGCCCCTAATGGCCCAATATTTTCTCTCTTTGAATGTGTAGGTTATAGGTTTAAAGAGGATTGAAGGAAGTATTGAAGGAAAGTTGTCTATTGTTGCATTCAAAGCACTAAATCTTGTCAAGCCACGAAAAAATCACCTACAAAATTATCTGACGAGATTCTAAAACTCTACAACTGAGAAATAGAAGGTTAGATCCAACATCAAAGGACTACAAAATCAGTTTTAAGACCCCCTATCAGGGATCCATATGCCCCTAGGAATCCGAGTCCTCCTTTGCATGCCAGATCCAACTTTGTATAACAAGTGCACAATCTCCAATACTTTTTAGATCTACCTATAGTTTATTGTATTAATCTATGTGTTTCAAAAATATTGCATTTGTCATATTATGTCATATAGCTTATTTAGGTTAATCACTTCAAATAATTTCTAGTCCATTCCTAAGGCTCAAAAAAAGGAGATCTATGTTTGACTGGCTCACCTTCATGGTTGATAGTCAATCTATTCACCTTGTTGATCTCCCTCTTTAATGAAACCTAGAAAAAGATACCAAACAAACAATCCAATCCTAGGTTCTATACATTAGGACATAGAGACCACCCATACACATATTTTTTGTTTCATTTTGGTGAACCTAACATGTTAACATCATAAATCTTCTGAAATTGGTGGTCTTTCAAACCTTAGATCTAGGTTTTGCATCATATTGTATTGCATTTCTCACTTAGGGTTTCATATTTGCATCATAAAAACTCATACAAATAAAAAATATTGCACCTAATATTACATCATAGCTTGTATTAGGGTGTGTTTCAGTCATTTAGATCAGATTTTCATTCAGAATTACATTCATAATTTGTTCATTTTTGTTCATACATGATCATATATTTGCATTTGAATCACATTGAGAAATTTTGGAAAAGCAGACACTATTAGACCTGTTTGCAGATAAAAATAGAAACCTTAAACAACTTAAATATTTAGTTTTTCAATTTTCAAACCCCTTGTCAAGGAATCAGATGCCCCTGGGCGACTCTATCCTTGTACAAAAGCATCAACAAAATTTTTCACAGTTGCTTGTCTTTGTCTACTCGGTCTATAGGTACTTGCAAATCTTTGTTTTGGAATAAATGATTGCATGTTTTTAGGAATTTGTCACATAGTTCATAAAAGTGAATGAAGGTGAATTACTTGTGTTTTAAAATTGCATCAAAATCATCATTTCCAGGTCTTTGCATCTGAGAATCAGTCAATTATTGCATTTCAGATTTGGCATTCATAACTTGTTCAAATATTTTCAATATTCTTGCATACTTGAATTTTGCATCAAATTGGCGTAAATTAAGAAAATTATGGGAAATTGCTTACTCTTACAACTATTTGCAAGAAGAATCAGAATCCTTAAGCAGTGTAATAAAGAGTTAGATTTTCATTTTACAGAAGGGTGATCCCACAATAGTGGGTTATAGTTTTTGGCCAAACTTGACATTGAACTAAACTTTTTTTAACTAAATCTTCACTTTTCAGACACCTATAGCTGCTAAACCATGAGGAATTGAAGATGATGCAAACTAGTGATTTGTGAATTTTTTTCTGTAGATTCTAAATACATATTTTAAAAAAAATTTGGAACCAAATTGCATTTATTTTTTCATCTTCTTCGATAACTAGTTTTTAACAATAAACAACATTTTTAAAGAGTGATGTTTAATGTATAACACATAACTTCTTTTCTATGAAGGATAAAATTCTATTTTTTCCGAATTTAGATTTGTAACTACGATATTTAGCTCCTTCATTTGGTTTCATAGTGTTTTATTGAATATTGTTTTCTTAATTAAGTTTTGAAGTCAAACCAATTACAATTTAGACATAGATTTACTGTAAAACACAACTTTTTTTGTATGTATAAAAATTATTATTTTTTTGTTGGATCAAGGACATCGATACCAAGAGCATATATATTTTTCAGATTTTTTTGGGTAAATCTACTATTTTTTCACATGTACATAACATAGAGCTTGATTTTCGGTGAAAAACCTACATTCACAAGAAATAAAACTAAATATAATAATAAAATTAAATATATTTAAAATTATACTTTTTGGGAAGCTTATAATAAGGACTAAATACTTACAAAACACAAATTTTAAATGAATTCATTTGATCCTCCAAAAGGTAAATCAAAAGTGGTTTTTTATTAGCATTTTGATAGGTATAGAGGAGACTCCATTATAGGTATGGTTTAAAACTAGCAGGGTTCTATCTAAGGGGTTTTGATAAAATCCTATTCAATTAAAATCCTTTAAATGAACCTTTCAAGGCTTAAACCATTATATTTTCTAAAAATATGTGATTTTAGCAAAAATCAGGATGTCCCAAAAAGTGTAACCCATTATTGTGGCAGTACCCAAAACCCCTAAATAGGACTCAAATGCCCTTGGGCGGCTATGTCTTGCTATTCTTGGTCAAAAAAATCTTTCCTTGGACCTTTGTTGCTGTGTTTTATGTTTTCTCCCGCTATCTGATTTATGTTTATGAGTGTTTGTTGTGCTTATTTAGTAGTTTGGTATTTATCTTAGGTGCACTTAGTGTTTTAAAACTTGTATTAGTTTCATGACTTGGTGTCCTATTGCCAATAATTTAGTGATACATAGTTCTAGACTTATGACATTCGATGCTAGCTTACATCCATTGTGGATCTTGAGTCTTCTAACTCTTTCATAACAACTGTTGTCAATACTCAACCCATTTTGGACTCCATCCTTAACGTTGACATTCCAATGCCAACTTTACAAGTACCTATCTTTACAGATGTTGAGACTATGGTTTCCCATGTTCTTAAAGACAAACCAAAAAAATTAGACAAAGACTTAGAAGAAATACAAGACTATATGAGTACTGAATCTCTAACTGGTCTTGCGGTCCCTATGTTAGACAACATGAAGAAATTGATTAGTGATGCTCATGGATTAGAGGTTTTGTGTGGTCTAGCTCATATAGTTGATGCTAATATACCTATAATAGCTAGTTGTGCTCAAGCTTTGGGATATACTCAAAGTCAAGGAGGAAATCAAGTCTCCCTCCCTACAACTATAGCCTCTATTCCTACATTCACTACAACATCACACCAAAGCATTGGTATAACTCCAACAATAGGTATTTCCATTGGAAATCCTTTTGGTTTTGGATCTTCCCATGTCACACCCTAAGTTTCATCCCTTCTCATAAATTTGCAACATAGTAGCCCACCTAACACATACACACTTCCACCATATTCACCTCATTCCCAGAATATGTCAAATAATGATTTTGTCATAAACCAACTTTTGTAAAATGTGACATCACTTCAACAACAAATCTCAAACTTGAATAAAAAAAAAAAAGACAACCATCACAATATGTCAAAAGGATCCCATTGTCACTTGAAATATTGAAAGAAAAAATGCCACAAAATATAGAGGTACCCTGGTTTGACAAGTATAATGGTAAGGGAGACCCTAGAAATCATATATCGGTATATACAACCTTGTGTAGTGATTTCATCTTTGAGCATAATCTCTTGGATAAATTTTTTCCTAGGTCATTGAAATACATGGCTTTAGAATGGTTTTTTTCATTGCCAAATAATTCAATCCATTCATTTAATGAGCTTGTTGATGCATTCCTCAACCATTTCCAAGTAAACATTGATCCTAAAATTAACATAACTGATTTAATGTGATGCAAAAAAAGAGAGGCGAAAAGGTCATAGATTTCATAAGCCACTATCAGCTGCTTTTATCACAAATCAATCTTACTCTTCCTAATGTGGATGTCCAAAGAGTGCTCATTAAAAACTTGCAATCTAAAATAAGGGAAAAAATCTTATTAATGAAATTTCCATCCTTCATACATTTGTGTATGACCCTTATTGATTATCAACATTTAGTTATTCAGTATGAAGAGACTGTTGGTGTGAATAAATGTTTTGTACTTAGCTGATTCACTCATTAGGGAATTAGGGGACATATTCACATGCTAAGTTTACTTAGGATATAAGATTCTTTCTAGAAGTATTAGTTGGTTTTTCTAAACTTATCTTATCTAGCTTGTAATGCTTGATTTCTAGGTAGTTAGGTTGTTAGTTGTCACATGTTATAAGATTAAGACACTTATCATGATCTTGTCTAATCCTATCAATCACCTTGCCTTTATAAGCAAGGCATCTTATGTACATTTGCATATTCAACTATTATTCAATCAATATTCAATTTGCATTGTTAAAGCAATATTTCTTTGCATTTTGTCTCTTGTGGAAGATATTTTGGTCTAGCAACTATTCCTGGGGGTGTTGAGGAGTCACCATTAACTGCTACATGGTATCAGAGCTCCGATGTTGAAGATTCCTTCCTAGATTTGAGGGTTTTGTGTTGGCTTGATGATTTTGTTGGGTGCATTTTGGGGTTTCAAGGACAGGTCATGGTTGAATCCAAGACATCTAAGAAAGTCATTTTCCTTTTGTTCCATCAAATTTGGTTATGTTTTCCCTAATCTATGAAGGTTCAATTTGAGGGTTTTAGTTGCAATATCTAGATATAGCTGAAAAATCGAGGCACTTTAAGCCCAAATTAACCTTGCTATTGTGATCAGGAGGCTCGAGAGATGAATTTTGATATAAAATTTGATATCATGTTGCATCTTACACACATCCTAATCAATTTTGGACTACTTTAGAGGGTCTCTTTGGTAAGTCAGATAAAATGAGGAAATTTAAGTTGGAGAATGAACTAATGGGTCTTAATCCATAATATTTTGATAATATCCAAGACTTCTTCTCCAAGATTGCAATTATCTAATTGTGGGGTCACTAAGAGGATGAATAGTTGATTATTTCTATTCTTGCTAAGCTTGATCCTGATTATTTAGTGTTTGTTTCTATATTTAATGCTATAATAGATGCCCTTGGAAATGCATACAAAATGACTTCTCTTGATGAATTTTCAGCTCAACTCACAAGGGAACAAGAAAAGTTGGTACACATGGGCACATTGAAGTCTTCTACATCTCATGCTCTTTTTGCAAAGGATACAACCACTTCAAGTGACAAAGGTAAGAAGCATAATAAGGCCCCCAAGTCTAATGAGCAAGGTATGAACACTTAACCTGCAAATGTTAAACTTTGACAAACATTATCATATAAGTCAAATTAAACAAAGCAAACAAGTATTCCTATGAGATATTGATTCATGCTAAATATGCCAAACAAGACACTAAGTATCAAAGAAGTTAAATAAAAGCATATAAAATCATGTGCAAACCTATCCCATAGTGGGAGTGGTGCTCCTTTGATGTGAAAAGGATGCCCTTTCCCAACCCCTTGATAAGCTTCCAATGAACCAAATGTGATACAAATGCAAGATGAAATGTGCCTATAATGTAAATGCATAAGATTGTGGATGGATTTCAAGTAGAAGTGGCTTCTATTTATAGGTTGAAGGATTGAAGAATGGAGAGATGAGAGGAATGTGGGACTAAAAGAGAGCCAATGAGATTGGGACACTTGTCTCAATGCTAATGGGTGAGGATTGAGCACACTTTGCATGTGTTTGAGATGTAAGAGGCACTAAATGCATGTGTAAGAGGCATGAAATGCATGCAGTTGAGATATTTTGGAGGGAAATTGTTTGGTTAAGAAAGTCAAATAAAGGGAGTCAATGAAGGAATATTCCCTAGAATATGCTTTTGAGAGGATAAATGAGGTAATTAGTTAATTAAAAGAAACTATTTTCATGTGCAAGTGGGTTAGTTAATAATGGGTTGACTTAACTCTTGGGGAGTTAAAAGCTAGAAAATTTATTAATGAGCATTAGAAGGTGATTAAAGTTAATTAATTTATAATTTAATTAACTTTGAGTAGGTTAGTGAATTTATGCTATTTGATTTAAATCATTTGATTTATTTAGTCAAATAAGAGGAGTTTGGGGATTTAATTAAACAAATTGATTTATTTAATTAAATAAGAGGACTTTGGGGATTTAACTAAACAAATTGATTTATTTAATTAAATAAGAGGAATTTGGGGGTTTAATTAAATAGATTGATTTATTTAATTAAATAAGAGGACTCTAGGGATTTAATTAAAAATATTGATTTATTTAATTAAACATGATGGACATTGGTGAATTAATATAATAAACAGCTTTATTTGATTAATAGAAGAATTTGATGATAATTGATCAAAATTAGATGCACTATGTTAGTTAGGCTTATTTGCATGTCTACACAAGGTAAAGATTCTTCTTCACATAACACTCTTGAGTCCACTCCCTCTTCTAAAGAAGAATCATATAGAAAGAATTTCAAATGTGAATATTGTAAAAGGCTAGGACATGATGAGCATAGATGTTATAATAAGAAGACTGATGAACTCACACACCTTCAAAATAATAACATACAACTTCCCTCATTAGTTTCTTCTTCTTCTCCTGCATCTCAATCGACAACTCCTTCATTTTCATAGTTAGGGCATATATGATCTACAAATGGGCTACACATAATGAAAGGAAAAGCACACTTGGCTTCTACAAGTCTTGAATCTAATAGTTGGGTTCTTGATTCAAGGGAATCTCATCATATGGCATCTTCTATGGGAATTTTCTCTTCTTTTGAGCCTTGTAATTCACCTCATATTTTGATGGGTAAAAATACATATATGAAGGTAAGTGGGAAGGGTTCTATTGACATGGGAGAGGACACTTTCATGATGTACTTTGTGTTTCTTTTTTGTACACTAATCTTCTTTCTGTTTATCAAATTACCCATGGTGGTAAAGGTAAAACAATTGAGTTCACTCTTGATAGAGTGTACATAAGGGACTTGGAGACTAGGGATATTCTTGCTATCATGATGGTTGATCATTCATCTCATTCGTATTCCTTTTCTCATTTTGCTCCAAAAGAAGATAATGTTCCTTTGAATACATCTCACACTCCTTTAGTGAGTGTGAATCATGTTTGTGAGGAGAAGTTTGGTCATCTAAACCTTTTTATTCTAGAGATTAGTGTTGAGATTCATACTCCTCCACCTCCTGCTTCTTTAGCCATCAATATTTCTATTCAGCAGGATGATCATAGTTTTTCAGATCTTACTTTGTGGGATGAATATTTGACAGGAATTTCTAACTTGTTTGTGGAGTCTTATACTGCATATTTGGAGGACACACTTGAGGGGGTTTCTCTCCTCTTTGATGACAGTTTCAACACAATTGTTATTCCATATTCTTTGTCTTTGGAGATTGACATTCATGAGTTTCCTCATTCTCTTGATTTTTCATGTTTCTTGGTTGATTTTGACCATGATTATGTTGTGGCTTATCGCTTGGAGAATCCTAGTTAGTTTTTCAGAGGAATATATTTTGAGACTTCATCCTTGCTCCCTTTAGTTGGACATGGAGTGGCTTCTTCATCAACCTATGGATTTGTTTCCTTCCCTTAGGGAAGATGTGTTGCTTGTAGACATTGGAATCATCTTTTTTTTCAGCATTCTTCATCACATTGGAGATTATTCATTGTGGGGGGATATCTTGTCTCTTTTCCCCTCCCTTTATGGGGGGTCATTGATTGTATATACATGATGGATGTAGTCCCTTGTGACATCATCTGCTCTCTTTATTTTCTCTTTGGAGAGGATTTTGCCCCACTAGGTTTTCTCTCATTTTCTATTTGTGAGATTGCATTTCATATTTGATAAGCCAAAATGTTCTAACATGGCCTAGTAGTCAGGACCCATCCTAATATCTACATCTTTGCATAGTTTGCATACCAATCTCCCTAAGTAGAAATTAAGGGGCTGCTAAGGGAATAAATGTCTTGTACCTAGCTAATTCACTCACTAGGGAATTAGGGGACATATTCACATGATTAATTTTACTTAGGATATAAAATTATTTCTATAAGTCTTAGTTGGATTTTCTAGAACTTATCTTATCTAGCTTGTAATGCTTTATTCCTAGGTAGTTAGGTTGTTAGTTGCCACATGTTATAGGATTAAGATACTTGTCATGATCTTGTCTAATCTTATCTCTCACATTTCCTTTATAAGCAAGATATCTTATGTACATTTTCATATTCAACCATTATTCAATCAATATTCAACTTGCATTGTTGATGCAAGCTGTTGGCCTCCTACAATGATTTTAATAACTAAGCCTTTACAACCATGATTTAGAGATTGGACATCTTACCTAAATAGCTATTTCAATCATCATGAAGG
>VDFB02366262.1:0-15263 GCA_007258455.2 Sequoia sempervirens | reverse complement strand
CATCAAAACTCGCCAAGGATCTGTGTTGTTATTTACCCACATTATCAGAGCTGTTTTAATAGCAGAACTTAAAAGAGGTCACCATAATGGAAATCGATCTCCCTTAGTACTAATCCATGACCCATTGGTTGAAAGTAAAATAATTTATATAAGAAAGGTAATAAATTAAAGGTAAACCTAAAAGAGTTGTATGTACACTGATGATGAAATGAAGTTCAGTTCCACATTTTCACTATCTTGAGAAACTAAAATATTTCTCTAACTTGATTAGATTGGCAAGCAAGTTAAATCAGAATTTTTATGAAGGAACAATTGGCCATATGTTTCCATAATTCTCATCTGTGGGTCAACTGGATCTACTAATGTTGAATTTGAATAGAAAATACATTAGTAAAATTAACTTGGTGTAGAGTAGGAAAAGAGATCCTACATCCAACAAGTAGATTAACTAGGATCAACTTCTTTTATTGCCTCCACATTCGAACACAAACCAACTAAGGTTTTGATGATTGGCTAGTTGTCACAAGGGAGAGCCAATCTCCTAGGGTTTGGTTCTTTTCAGTTGCAAAGAGAAGAATTTTGATGTGTGTTTTAACAAGCCTATTTGACATAAACCCTAGATTTGAAAATGTATTTTATTGCACAGACGAAAATGTAAATTGTTGGAACAGACACAGATCTGGAAAAGGGATACAGAGGGGAACCTATGATTGAAAACTGGGTTTGAATTTGAGAGTCAAGGGCGGTATCGCAATAGACCAGAAAATATGCTTTTTTTGAGATATACAGAACTTTGATGATGTGTTACAGTTTGCTCTGTGTTTGCTGTGACCTGCTGCTGGCAAAACTTTTGTGTTTGGTCTGCAGACATGGAAAGAGTGGGAAATGTTGTGCTGTATAGGGGCTTGCCTAAGTCAAACCCCGTTGTGGTGTTTCCACCTCCATGAACAACAAATGATGATGATCAGGAGGGTGTGCCCTAGGTCGGGCAGAGGCCAAATAACAATAATTGATTGAAATGACAAATGAAAATGGATAATGTTAAGTTAGGTATGAAACTCTTGTGAAAGTGATGCTCACACCATAAGTTTCCACCAAAGGTTGTTTGATGGATGCTTGAATTGCTTGAAGACCTGCAAGAGGTTAGTACTCACAAAACACGATATATTGTTGTAACTAGCATGTAGAGGATAACTCAATACATCTTCATAATAATAGCTCCTTGTTCCTAATTGCTTCCTAATGTTCAAATGAGAATGAAACTTGTTTATATATGCATCCCAACTGATATTTTTGAATATAGTCCGACCTGGGGTCACTTTACAACACACAAGGCCGACACCCAAAACATTGAAATTTGAAATAGGTCACCCTTAGGTCAGGGATGCCACCACCCCTAAGTGGGTGATTTTTCCCCAAATTTGTTAGGATGTCGAGGAATTTAATTTATTTTCATAATCTGGGTCTGAAATGATTAAATTATTAATATAATTATTGTTGTAGGAAAAATAGGGTGTCCATGTAGTGTGAAATTGTTAGGGTTGAGAATTTACAATGCTACACCTGGATTTACTCTTGTGTGCATTGCTTCAGTTTCAAAAGTTTGTGCTTTGATTTTTTTCACTTTTCAAAGAACACTTACTAGATGTTTATCTTTGATGTATAATTTGCATAATTGTACTGGCAGAAAGGAACTTAAATTCACAAATTTAGATAAGCACAAAAGTAATATTTCTTGTGTAAGACATGCGACCAAATTTATTTTGTTTTATTTTTTGATCGAGGGTAAAAGTGAGTTTTGAAAGTGCCCAAACCCTTATAGAAAGATGAGTTCAGATTTAACAATGCAGTTCAACAAATAACTGTAAAACTCTTTGAAGAGTAACAGCACCATGGCTGTTAACCAACAGCTACAGAACCAAATTAACAGTCCAAACACTGCACAAAAAGCATGAAGCTGAGATACAACTCTCACAGTGCTGAGCAAATCAAGGAAGCTTGAAGCCAAAGAGCTCTTAATTCCTACTGCAGTCCTTCCCTCTGAAACTTTGCTGCAGGAGTCAGCAGCATTTCTACTCACTGAGTTGATAAAGAAGATTTCCTTCCTTACCGATCTCCCTTTCTTGACAGCTGAACCAAGCTCAAAAGATTTCAAAAGACTTCCTAAAGACCTTATGTGAAAATGACCTCTAGGGCTTCTAGCATCCATTTTTCTTTTTTCCTTAAGAGGGCTGGAAACAGGACCCACTAGACCTCCATAATAAACAACCCCCTCCTCTCCAACCACCTTTGAATACCTCATCAATAAAGACCAGATTTTTGACTCTGTTATTCTCTAGATTATTAGTCTCTTTATCCTTCTCCAAAGAAGATGCGTCTTCATTATCTTGAGGAAGATAGAGCACATTTTTTTCCTTCATTCTTCATATATTCTGCTTTCCCCTATTAGCCAGACAAGCAGCATTCAAATAGCCAGCCTTGTGGCACTTTTATCATCTACCCCAAAATGCCATACTTTGAAGACAAGGTGATAGAAGTCGGGAGTTCCTTATTTACCTCTGCATTCACATAGAATTTGGAAAATAACAATTGCTTCCTAGATCTGGTCACAAAATCAAAAGCAATGATCTGACCAAAAGAATTAGCAATACCCATCATAACCTCTTTGTCCCAACCAATGGTAGGCCCAAAATCCTAACCCAAACACATGGATCTTGTTAATGCAGTCCTTCGGATCAAAACCTTGTTTCCATTTTCTCAAGAAGAGCCTTGTTTTCCCAAAAAATCAAGGACCATCCAAAATGGACTTGATGTAGTCATCATGACTCAAAAAATGATTAGAAAGAAGTCCTTAGAAAAAGCCGAGATCTCAACTTGGCTATTTGGTTTCCATTTCCTCTGAGCCCAACTTCTCACCACATTAATGTTTGGCCTAGCGCCTAAAAGATTTCTAGTAAGAGCATTCTACAACCTAGAGGAAGATCTTTCCACAACTGAGTTAGAGACCTTGATATGAATGCACTTGTCAATCACAATTGGTTCTAGGGGGCTAGACAAAAAAAGGATTGAAACAAGACTTACCACTGGCCACATCTGCCTAGGATCTTTTGCTAACACAAAGGTCCTTGTCAACACCTACAATATTTGGAGATAACAGAGATTCCTAGCTCTGCGTATTCTTCCTTGCCACCAAAAATAAAGATCTAGAATCACCACTGACCCAACAAGAGAGGGGAAACATGCAGCTCCTCTTCCATTCAAGGATGAGGGAACCCAGATGAGGGAACCCATCGATAGCCACATTGACAACCTCATCAAACTTTCTACTGATAGAGTAGGCATGGACATTTGTGCAAGACCTAGAACCAACCTCATGCTTAGTTGCATAGGAGGGGAGGAGGAAACCCCTTTTCAACCCCTGCTATGAGCTGGAGCTTATTGCTTTACCTTTCTCGATAATAAAAAAATTATAAGGCCTTTGACATTAGAAGATGTTGCATTTGAAGGTGACTTTGCAACCACTTGCCTCAATGCACAAGCAATTTGTTGGGCTTCAAACCAAATATCTATTGGCTTTGCTTCCTCATCCTCATCTAGAGATCCACAACAATCATCCTCATTCTCAACTTCTGCTTCTTCTTGGTTGTCCACAAAGCCCAGCCATGGAGAATGCCCACTCGCTTGCCTATTAAGAGTTTTCCTGCTTGGTAGCATTTTGGAGACATGTCACAATATTATTCATTGCAAATTCTATTGTTAACATACCATGGCTGGAGGTTCTCAAAAATATATTGTGAATGTAATAACACCTATTAGCAAGAAAATGGGGAACACAGAGCAAAGTACTAAGCCCCAAGTAATCTCTATATGTTGTATTTACACCCCAGACTTAAAGAGAGATCAAAGATTAGTGCATAATGCGTAATAGACAGATTAATAGAATAGCATATTAACACAAATTAAAGAGCATTCTTAACTCCCATGTATCACCCAACATCATATGTATATTATATTTTCATCTTTCCTTTATACATCATGTCTTCTATATAATATTGTTCTTATCTTCTTCAGATATCTTTCTATATCTATCTTCTATGACTTATATACATTTGCTCTTTTCCTACTTCCCTATATTCTCTTCTCCTCTGTTACATATTATTCTACCTTATACATATACATACCTAATGGGATGTGCGTCCCTTACATTCTACAGCTCTTCTTGTAGTTGACCTTTCAGCTAGGAGCTCCACAACCCTTTTGTGGTAGTTTGTGGTAGGATTTATGCCTCTGTTCTGTCCACTGCATATTTCCTGCTAACAACCCCAGTGAAATATTTTTGCTAATATATTACAGATTTGATTATTATTACTGGATCTTGCAAAAACCTAGAATTTTTATCAATTTTTACACCACATTGACAACCCAGTATTATCAAATGCTGTCAACAAAGAAAGACAGATTCTGGATTTTTTTTCTGATTTATAATGGAACTTGAAATACATCACAATATGCTTCAACAATAACATAAACAACATCTGCAACAGCAACAACTACTAAAACTACTATGCTTAAAACCACAACAAACAACTGTTATGCCCCCGAAATTGAAACATCGAAATATGAAATATTGAAATAAAAATAAATAAAATAATATCAAAATATAAATATAAGTAATTGCAATATATCATTATTATTGTTGTAGCTAATATGGTATAATGCAGTGTAAAAGAATAGAACAATTAATGATGCAGGATATGAATTATATTCACAAATTGTGTCAAATTATATGAAATATGTGGTAAATAAAAGAAATAATGTTCTTAAAAAACTAATACTATCCAAAATGTGGCTACGCCTTAGTTAAATCTAAAGGCATCGATTCCTAAGGTGACTAGGCCTTAGTAAATAAATAAATGAATCTAAAAAAAGCATCGATTAGAAGGCATACTAACTATATCTTTAAACACAGCAGCAATCACCATATTATAAGCAACGATTAATGAACAGCAGCGATCAATATATTATCAGCCACGATTAAAGGCAAACTAAACAGTGCGTTAGATGCCAAAGGGCATACCCCTTGGCAAACAAAAGGTTGGGACTGTTGGCAAAGCAAGTATAAAAGAGAAGACAGATCCAAAACAAAAGGCATTGAATAGGGGAGAATAAAATAAATAGGAAAGTCTGTAGTAAATTTCTGAGTATAGAAGTAAAGACATTGGAGAGTTAGGAAAATAACAAGAAGATCATCGAATGGGAAATAGGAAGGAGAGAGAGAAGAGTCAAATAAGACAAAATTTGTCTAATTCAAAAAGAGGAAATAAGGGAATAAATCGTGATATCTACTGTAAGTAAATATTGTTGCTGCAAAACATTATGGGCGCAAAGTGTAGAACCTAAAGAAGAATATATATAGGTGTAGGTATGAATTCTAATAAATATAAGTAAAAAGCAATTATATAAAGGCATATAAATATGAGTACCAATTAATGTAAAGAAATGATAATTACATATGGATATAGTCAATATTAATAAAGGAGGGAAAATATAACAAATATATATATGTATATATGTGTGTGTAGGTAGATGTGTGAATTACTTGTGAATATACAATAATGATGCTTGCAGCAATTATTAAGCTTTATAAGTAATTATGATATTTTTATAACTAAGGATAATAGTTTCTTATTTGTTTGTTCTACACTAATGATATCCTTTGAGTATTGAGAACAAATCATTGATTAAGGAGAAGAAACATACAAGCTAAGAGACAAAGGGGAATCTATCCAGTTCCTCACCACAGATTACTATTATCAGACATATCTTATATTCAATGTGTATTTATTGCAAATCATTGCTTACATATGTACACATATTGCCTATAAGATAATAAGAGTATTTAATGAATGATTTCTTGTGTATGATGTGCTTGATTGTGGTTGCAAACTTGCTTGGGAGAAAGGGCTTGAGAAAAGTGGTGCCTAGAAACCCCACTCAAGATTTGCCCCTGGAACCCAAGGCAAGGATGGGCCATGGATGAGTGGAATTTCCACTTAAGATCCGCCCAGTCCAAAGGCATGGGTGGGCCATGGAGGGGTGGGGGTCCCACTCAAGATTCGCTCGAATCAAGGAAGAGATGGGCCATGGAGGGGTGGTAGGCCTAGACCACTTATAAGCTTCGTTGGCTTCCCCCAACAAGTTAAGTGTCTTCCGAGGTGAAGATATGGGTAGAGAAAGCAGGTACAAGTTGCCGAGAAGAGAGAGTTGTGGTTTACAACCTCTTGGGCTTGGCAAAGTACTTTGGGTGGAACTACTCATGCCACTCCTCCTATGTTTTAATAGCTGCATTTGTGATTATGTTTATATTTGGATATCTAGATATTAATGCTAACAAACATGCGTATATGTGGAAATAGTGCATTCAAATGGTGAATGTAGGTCTCAGCCAAGAATATATCATTGAAAAGTTATCCAATTGACAAGGTGAAAAACCCTTACCCTAATCAATAAGTGAATTCTAGGGCAAAGTGGGATAGAGGACATTACAAGCTATCCAATTGACTAGGTGAAATAAAACCCTAAACCTAATCGACAAGCAAATGCTAGGGCAAAGCAGGACAAGGGACATTACAACAACCGCCAATTACACAAACTTGAAGCAGCTGAAACTTGCAACTCTTGAAATCTCATTCACTTTGAGTGAGATTGTCATACCAAACTAAAGGGTTTTCATCCTCCAATCTTTGAAACCTAAGGTTTTTGTCCTCCGCTCTCCAAGAAACCTAAGAGTTTTATCCTAAGATTTGATTGCTTGAACACAAGTGCTCATAACAATTTTGACAAAGGTTTTTGGGTGTAGAATGAAAATTAGCTCTACAATGAACCTATTCATTCTTTAAATAGCTGAAATCTATGATTGGTAATGAATCTGGCTCGATTGAGTGGCTTAGATCATGCGTACACCAACCACATTATTTGGCGCTCCTTTTCTCACTTAATTAAAATTTGTCTTTATTGTGTAGGTTGAGGATTTTGCACTTTTTCTAACTTTGTTGCACTTTCAGCAAGTTTGTGAACTTATGAACTTACTGACATCTTCTTCATAGTCAGAGTATTCAGTCACTTGTGAACTTTTTCAAATTTTTAACAAATTGGTGAACCTGTAAACCTTGTTGCACTATAGCACTTTTGGTGAACTAGCGAACTAGCAAACCTTGTCGCACTTTCACACTTTCACACTTTCAGCAAATTGGCGAACTTGCAAACCTTGTCACACTTTTAGCTAATAGACAAACTTGCAAACTTGTCACACTTTTGCAATTTTCAGCAAACTTGCAAACATGTCGCACTTTTGGAGAGTTTGCAAACTCAAAAACTTAGTGAAAATCATAACTTGGAGATAGCTTGAATCCATTTCCTTCACCTTGTCGTAATTTTAGTGATTTCATGAACTTATGAACTTAGCGAAAAATAGAACCTTTTGACACTTTGACTTCTTTCCCTTCAAATTTTTGTGGCTTACGAGACTAGGCTCTAATAGACTTAGCTTATCAAAAATATGAAATGGCCTTTTGGTTCACGAGGTATTACAAGTCCACTCTTCCCAAGATTGCTTGTCCTCAAGCAATTCATTTTCAAAATGTGCCAAGTTTTCTAATTCTCCTCTAGTAGTTTCCTTTGTAGGTAGGTTCCTCTAATGAACTGGATATTTTTTGATGCTTTCATGTCTCAAATTTTTCACCATTGTGATAATGATGGCATCTATTACCAATGTGAGTAACACTCTACTATCTGTGAACAGTAAACCAATGCTAGTTAGTGGACCATAAACCCATAATGCCATGAATGAAAACATACCAAGGGATAGATGCTGAATGGTGCAGCAACAGTTTTCTTGGCGAAACCATGTGACCCTTGTTGATTTTTATTTTGAGTAATATTCCCTCAAGTATCCTTGTTAATGTTATAGCAGCTTCGGTAGTTCCTTCCAGCTCACCTCTTTCGTGGAAGACATAAATTGAATGATAGCCGTTGGCTATTCAATTTATATTTATTGTTTTGTATTTCATACTATGGCCGACATAAAAGAATTCGAAATTCTTAGAAGTCATTTAATATTTATTTGAGGCCGACTATCATTAAAGAATATTCGTGATTTCTTAGAGGCCGACTTGAAAGTCTTTGAGGGATGTGTCTCTCCCATTCACTTGTATTTATTCACCTTGATTCGTCCTTTGTAATCATCTAGAGAAGCTCGATCATTTTCATCTCAGCTTGCATTATCAAGTGCGAATATTTATCAAGTGCGAACTAATTATCATGTGCGAATAAGAGACTGCGAACAATTGCGAACTCTGCATACTCGGATCTGTGTTAGATGCGAACTCTGCCATATTGGATTATGTTAGATGCGAACTCTGCCATAGCGGATCTGTGTTAAGTGCGAACTATGTCAAGTACTCAAGGGTGAAGATCAGTGCGAAGCATTATGATGCGGATTCATATCTAACAGGTTGAGAACCATTAGTGTTTGTGAGTACTGTCAAATGCTATTTCTGTAGACAGTCAATTCATATATAATAGGTACGAATTGGCAGACTGTCATATGTTTTTTTTTTTTCATCTTGCCAGTGCTGAATATCAATCTTGTGTAAGACCCCATTGTAATATGTAAAGTTGCCATTGTTACATCAAATATAAGAGAGATCTTTGTTGCTGGGTTTTTGCTCCCTCAAGAGGAGGGTTTTCCCAGGGTATATGTTGTGTTATTTTGTCTGATTTCGAATTATTTTTTGTGCACTTAATTTGTTCACATAAAATTTAACATGGTATCAGAGCGGGTTTGAGGATCGTGATCAGATTATTGCATTCAGATTATCCCATTTGTTTAGTTTGTCAAGATGGTGTATGATTTGAAGGTTGAGGACTCAAGTGAATATCTGTCCCATTCAGCATTATCAAGCAGTGTACCTTCCGACACCAACACTTGGATAATCGACAGTGGTGCCTCTCAACACATAACCGGCTTCAAGGAGCACTTATCGAGTTTGGTGGAAAAGGAATCCTCTGAACAAGTCATCATTGGAGATGATGCCAGCTACTCCGTAAAAGGAATTGGGAACTCCACACTTCATTTGGATTCCGGCATATCGTTTCAATTGGGTAATGTTCTTTATGTTCCCGGAATCAAGCGTAATCTTATTTCTATTTCAGCTTTGGAAGATAAAGGATATCAAGTTGCCTTCTTCAAAGGCAAAGTTCTAGTGTGGATGCAGAACTCTAGCTTCAAGGATGCTCAAGTAATTGGAGTTAGATATGATAACCTCTACAAGGTTTGCTCACATTCTCTTCAAGCGCTGGTTCATGACTCTTCCAATCTTTGTGATCTTTGGCATCGGAGATTGGCTCACTTACACTTCCGAGCCCTTACCTATTATGGAAAAGATGGTGACGGGCCTTCCTAAATTCAACCAGGAGCACGAAGGTACATGCAAGGGCTGCGCATTAGGTAAGAATATAAAAGCCCCTTTTCATAGTAGAGAAAATAGATCTAAGTGTATTTTAGATCTAATTCATTCTGATTTATGTGGTCCTATGTCTGTTCCTTCTTCGAGTGGTTTTTTGTATTATGTTCTTTTCATTGATGATCACTCTAGGAAGACTTGGATTTATTTTTTGAAATCTAAAGAATCTGAGGAAGTATTGGATAGGTTTAAAGAGTTTAAAGCTTTGGTAGAAAATCTTTCTGGTAAACGAATTAAGGTCCTCAGATCTGACAATGGTGGAGAATACACCTCTGGTAGTTTTCGAAACTTTTGTATTGATGCAGGGATTAAGAGGGAGCTCTGTGTTCCCTATAATCCTCAACAAAATGGTGTTGCAGAAAGAAAGAATAGAACGATTGTGGAAGCAGCAAAGGCCATGATCCATGATCAAGATTTGCAAACTTTCCTTTGGGCAGAAGCTTCCAGGACAGCTGTATATGTTCAGAACAGAAGTCCTCACAAGATCTTGGAGAATATGACTCCAGAAGAAGCCTTTACAGGGAAGAAGCCTGAAGTCAGTCACTTGAGGATCTTTGGTTGTTTTATCTATGCGTTCAGCGTTCCCAAAGAAAAGAGAACTAAGCCGAGCCTCGGGCAAGAAGGGAACAGTCAGGGCTATAGCGAGACATCAAAGCCATGGTAATTTACATTCCGTGTCAAGATAGGAGATCGCGAGGGGATACCGGCATTCGAGGAAGATGTTGCATCTCGTGAGATCCGCAGGGATTCATATGGATTGATAATGAAGAGGCTCCTCAGGACATGGAAGTTGACCATACTCCTAAGATTCAGAGGGAGACTATGGAACCAAAGGAAGATCTTGATCCAGTTGAACCCTTGGAACCTACTGATGGGCCTACTGACATTGTTATTGGGAGAAAGAGACCTCTATGGGCTAGTCACACTATGCAAGAGGCTGAAAGCTTTGCAGCTCCTAGAGGCACATTCAGAGAAAGCAAAAGGCCACATAAGTTCTCCAGTTATGTTGCCTTGATGAGTCAGATTATAGAATCTGAGCCTTCCTGTGTTGAGGAAGCATCTAGACTTCAAGTCTGGAGAGATGCTATGACAGAGGAATATCAGTCAATTCTTAAGAATGATGTTTGGGATATAGTTCCTAGACCCGAGGGCAGTCCAGGCATCTTCAAATGGCTATTCAAGATTAAGCATGTCAGCAGATGGAAGCATTGAGAAGTACAAGGCAAGATTTGTGGCTCGTGGGTTTTCTCAAATGAAAGAGGAGCTGATTATGATGAGATTCTTTGCTCCCTTCGCTGCTCGCTACACTTCCGGCCGTGAATCCATCATTGCTATTGCTGCCGATCTAGAGGGATGGAAGATTCACCAGATGGATGCGGAAGACAAACTTTCAATGGAGTGATTGAGGAAGAGGTTTGGCATAGAGCAACCGATGGATCGAGATTCATGGGAAGGAGTCACGTTTGCAAGCTGAAGAAGGCTCCATGGTCTTAAGGTGCCCTCGTGGCATGGTACGAAAGGATTGATCAAGATTCATCGTTTGCCTCTTTGAAGAATGATGCTGATTCAAATCTCTACTTCAAGGTAATCAATGGTGATGCATTAATTTTGGTTTTATATGTTGACGATCTGATCCTTACTGGAGAAGATCACTTGATTCTTGAGTGTAAGAAGGAGTTGACTTCGGAATTTGAGATGAAGGACCTTGGGCTCATGCATTACTTCCTTGGTTTAGAAGTCTGGCAGAAGTCAGATGGTATGATTTTAAATCAAGGGAAGTACACCATTGATATACTTAAGAGATTTGGCATGATGGATTGCAAATCCATGTCTACTCCTATGGAGACCAATCTTCATAAATTGAAGGAGGCTGCAGCTAGCTCAGATTTGGTGGATCCTACGTTGTACAGACAGCTGATTGGATCCTTGATGTATCTAGTTAACACCAGACCTAATATTTGCTATGCCGTGAGTGCACTTAGCCAGTTTATGTGTGATCCGAGACAGATACATTTTGTTGTAGCTAAACATATCCTAAGATACTTGCGTGGCACAATTGGATATGGGTTGAGGTATTCTTCAGATGTAGACTTGGAGTTACTTGGTTTCACCGGACTTGATTGGGCAAGCTAGGTCACAGATCGAAGAGCACCTCCGTCACGTCACTTGGGTTCTTATGATTTCCGTGCAACAGGAAGGCATTCTCCTCATATTGAGTACAACAGAGGTTGAGTACATTGCAGCCTTGCATGGCAACTCGGCTAAAGTGGCTTCAGAAGCCTCCTGCGTGATTGTTTGGACAATCAATGGAGTTTTACTATTATTCATTGTGATAATCAGAAGGTGTAGCTTCTATCAACTCGTTTCATGACATTTCCAAGCATGTTGGAGAGATCAAGTACCACTATATCGTGAGATATGGTAACGCTGCAGTCAAAAGATGTTTTGAGGTACATTAGCAAGGATGAGTAGATTCATTGATATTCTCACCAAGCCTCTCGCCAGATAAAGTTTGTATACTGGTGACAAGCTTGGTATGGTGGAGAATCCACTTTGATCGGTATGAGTCTCAAGATCGCTGAGCCTTGCTTAATGAGTTCTCTTAGAGAAGTTCGAGGTAATCCCTTGTTAATGCATTTTTCAAGCTACGGAAGAATTTGAGGTGAAAGCCCTCCTCGCTTCTGCACCCTCGAGCCGAGTCATGGTGGATGTCATGTGTGTGACTCCATGACATATGTTGTACTAGGTTTCTACCCTCTGGAGCCATGGTGAAAGTCACGCTTTGAGGTGACAACATCACCTAAAGTGATGAACACTTGTACTTACTATTGCACTTTCTTCTGTGATGGAAGAATTTGAGGTGAAAGCCCTTGTTTCCACCCTCTGAGCTGAGTCATGGTGGATGCCATGTGTGTGACTCCATGACAACATCACGTGAGAGAGTCTGTGATGATCTTCTTGTACTTGTGTTTCACCCTCTGGGAGAGCCATGGTGAAAGTCACGTTGAGGTGACAACATCACGCAAGTGATGAACACTAGTACTTACCATGTGATGGTTGATATCGAGACGATATCTAATATCACATTGAGGTGATATTTCTCTCTTTATATCTGATTGCAGGCAATGATGGCAGATGGACCTCATATGGAGATGATTCGTATTATACAGCTGGAAGTTCTCTCCCTAGCTGAGAGGGAGTGTTAATGATATAGCAGCTTCGGTAGCTCCTTCCAGCTCAGCTCTTTCGTGGAAGACATAAATTGAATGATAGCCATTGGCTATTCAATTTATATTTATTAAGCCTTTGTATTTCATACTATGGCCGACATAAAAGAATTCAAAATTCTTAGAAGTCACTTAATATTTATTTGAGGCTGACTATCATTAAAGAATATTCGTGATTTCTTAGAGGCCGACTTGAAAGTCTTTGAGGGATGTGTCTCTCCCATTCACTTGTATTTATTCACCTTGATTCGTCCTTTGTAATCATCTAGAGAAGCTCGATCATTTTCATCTCAGCTCTGTATTATCAAGTGCGAACTAATTATCATGTGCGAATAAGAGACTGCGAACAATTGCGAACTCTGCCATATCGGATCTGTGTTAGATGCGAACTCTGCCATATTGGATTTGTGTTAGATGCGAACTCTACCATATCGGATCTGTGTTAAGTGCGAACTATGTCAAGTACTCAAGGGTGAAGATCAGTGCGAAGCATTATGATGCGGATTCATATCTAACAGGTTGAGAACCATTAGTGTTTGTGAGTACTGTCAAATGCTATTTTTGTAGACAGTCAATTCATATATAACAGGTACGAATTGGCAGACTGTTATATGTTCTTTTCATCTTGCCAGTGCTGAATATCGGTCTTGTGTTAAGACCCCATTGTAATATGTAAAGTTGCCATTGTTACATCAAATATAAGAGAGATCTTTGTTGTTGGGTTTTTCTCCCTCAAGAGGAGGGTTTTCCCAGGGTATATGCTGTGTTATTTTGTCTGATTTCGAATTATTTTCTGTGCATTTAATCTGTTCACATAAAATTTAACATCCTTCAGCCCATTTATTCAACATTTTTGTTTGTCCAGTTGTTTGCAGTCGATAACTTGTGCTTGTAATGAGTTCTTCACTTGTCAACTGAAATAATTCCTACCCGAAGCAGTTGCAAATCTGCTCTCTATTACTGACCATATTGTCAGGCAACTCATGTAGCCTAATCAACTCTACAAAATAATTCTATCAATTGATGTGCATTGAATTCAAAGTAAATGGTAAAGAAGTATGCATACTCGTAATATGGATTCCATATTGATGTGCATTGAATTCAAAGTAAATGTTATCTTTACCATGAACCTTGGGAAGATTCGTAATATGGATTCCATGAACACACTTTCTCAATCTTGAGTATATTATATTTTCTTCATGTATTTTATATCAAGAGTATAAACTTGGATTTTCCTTACCAATTTTTGTTGCGCGTCTCTCAATCTTAATTTTTTGGAAACATGAATGATGGCAAACAGCTTCTCATCATGCATAGAGGAACCTATTTTTTAATCTTTTAACTTCATGCTCTCAATTTTTATGGAGTGCCCCTTTGTATTAATACAACCCCAATACTTTCCTAAAACACCATATTCTACTACATGTGGATGCAAGAAATCTGAAATGGAAAAGATGAGACACAAGCTGATTACCTTTTTACGCTTATCAAATATTTATCATGTTCAATCCATCTGTACATGAACTCCTTTCTTTGACATGTTGGTTAAGGGTGCTACTATATAAGAAAATCCATTAACAAACCTTCTATCATTGCTGCATAGACGAAAGAAACTTCTCAATAGAGTTAGTGTGGTAGGAAATGTATAAACTAGAAAATTTGGAATCCTCTTAGGCTCCACCTGCATGCCTTGATCAATAATAACAGCCAAAGTATAAAATCTTTGTGAAATCAAACTCACACTTGCAAATAGAGTTGGTTGCTCTAGAATCCCATTGATCAAATTTAGGTACTTCATATGATTTTTCCATGCTCTTCTACCTATCAACATATCATAAAAGTTCATCAAAACAAACTATCTCAATTGTCCACTAAATACTTGATTCACCTTGACTTAGAAAGTAGTTGGTGCATTAGTCAAGTTGAATGGCATGGCCCAAAACTCAATGTGTCCAATAAGGCCTCTGACAACAATCTTGTTCACATATTCCTTGCATATGGAGATTTGGGGGTAGCTTGATTCTAAACTAGTTTTCATGAAATAAGGAGTGATAAATCATAAAGGTATGCTTACAACCAATTTCTAACTCTATGGCCTGTTGGATCTTCTATTTGATAATGATCTTAGGGACATATTATGGAGCACCATATTATTGATTTGGAAACATTTGAATACCACCATAAAATGAGATAATATGCATGTCCTCCATCACCATGCTTCTTGTTGTGCAAGCAACTTGTCCCTTGCAAGAAATCTTCTTATTTGTGACTCCTTCCAAAGATCTGTTAGAGAAACCTACAAGTGCCACATCTTTCCTTTCAAAAGTACATTTTAGCTCCCTACTTTGATGGATTTGTAGAAACTCATCAATGGAATGCACCCAATGTACACCCACACTAAATATATCCAGTTGTATACAATAATAAATATATCATTATATACAATAATCATGATAGAGCATACCACAATATCTATTGGAACATAAGATTGCTATATTCATAGCAGTAGATG
>VDFB02366261.1:0-22396 GCA_007258455.2 Sequoia sempervirens | reverse complement strand
AGAGGTGCAAGCTTTGATGATCAACAATCACTTCCCATTAGTGAGTCACACAAAAAACTAAGAGATGTCTTGAAATCCATGATGAAATATAATCATAACAATGTTTTGCAACTGTTAAGTTGTAACTTAGTGACTTAAACATATAGGGGATCACACAACACTCCTACTCCATTACCTTTTCTTCCACATAAAGAACCTAGTATTGAAGACCTTAAAAAGACTCTTGTTAATAAATCTCTATGGCAACTCATTCAACTATCCCCTATAATAAAATTTCTATTTGACGAAATGTAGCAAATACAAAAGGAGGAGATACAATCTTACATAAAATAGAATAATGTAACATCCTCCCCTCATCCCATGCAAGTCACCCAATTAGAAATGATATTCCCTAAACATGAATTATCCTCACTTGAGATTCAAAACAAGAATGATCCCTTGATGATAAAGGTGATCATTAATGAAACTTTAATTAGGTGCACTATCATAGATAATGGATCTAAAACCCATATTTGTAGCCTTGACCTCCTAAAAAAAAATGGCATGGACAAAAAGCTCATTCAACTTAATGATGTTCATATTTGTGGCTTTGACAATGTTAATTGACAACCACTAGGGATATCACATTACCTATTGAGGTCAGACCTGTAGTGTTTCCTACCTCTATCCATATCATGCAAGGACCCCTTCCATACAATCTTCTCCTAGGGAGACCATGGATTCATGCTATGAAAGGAATCCCATCTACCCATCACCGTATAATGAAATTTGAGTTCAATAACAAGATATACATAGTTGATGAACAAAGCTATGAATCAACTAATCACACCATTTCCAACTCCCCTAATCCTTTCATTCCTAGTTCAAAACTTGGACCTCTACAAGTTGATGCTAATTCTTCACCTACAACAAAACTCTTTCATGATAATTGGGGGTTGTTAGATTCTACACCTTTCAATATATTTTCCAAAATCTCACCCTCATGGTCCAAAGAGTCATATGCAAATGATTCATTCTCAGGAACGAGTTCCAGTAATGATTTGGGTTTCACACCTTCCTTTAGGGGAGAGTGTGAAATATCACAACCTAAACAAAAAAATTCTTGTGCTCAACCTAGATCTACATAAACAACATTAACCTATGATAGTGATGTGGGATATCTAACTCCCATCCATCATGGGGAGATGACACATAACATTAAAAAGGATTTTTGTTCTTGCCAAGAAACCAATCCTTCTCAGAAGCATAAACCACCTTCATCTCACTTGGAATATTGTTATGGCATCAAATACAATCCCCCTCCTACACATGGAGTGTGGTGCTCTTCCTTGCATTGGAACACCTAATTCCCTTATCTCCACTTTCATCTAAGATTTTTCACAACAAAATTCAACATCTCAAGGAGTGTGGTGCTCTTCCTTGCATTGGAACACCTAATTCCTCTACCTAATACTTAATTTCATCCATTCGAAGCTCACCTTTGTCCTACACTAAGTGGGGGAAAGGGGTTAAGTAGCCTTTTCCTCATGTCACTTGTCCTTGTCTCTTTTGACTAGTCATTAGTTTTTCATGAACATATAAGAGCAATCTTGGGATGTGGACAAAATGCCTTAAGTTGGCTCGCATGTGATTGATACTCCTATCCAAGGATGAAGCCCTTAACCTTGGAAACTGCTCTTGACCCGGGCATGTATGGGCCTCCAAGCTTGGATCCCCTGTCCTCTCTCCTTTGTCTCTTTGTGATTCTTTCTACTCTCTACCTTTTGCTTAACCCCTTTACAGCCCTGTGTAGACTTTTAAAGTGAAGCACACATCAAGCATTTATTCCATTCTTGGTGCATTTTTCTTTTTGGTTCTTAGTGCAGCCTTCTTACTTTATATGATGCATTTGTCACTTTTTGGATGACATTGGGTATAGTTTCCTTCATGAACGTGATCTATCTTAGTATATTACATTCCTCTTGGTGGCCTGATGCAACAAACTACATCCCCTAAGTTGTGAATATTCTATTCTTTGATCAGTCCTCTATTGGAGACATTAGACACAATGTTCCCTAAGTTATAGAGCTTGCATGAACTAATAAAGAATAATTTTAACTTTTCTTTTGCATGTTTCATTTTGCATTTACATGGCTACCTTGCATAACATAACTTGCATGTCTGTGGTGTCATCACACTTGTTCATGAGTTCTAAGTAGACGAAGCTTTGCTTGTCTCATGAAGCATGAAACAACATTGTCCTTTGTGGCACCTTATTAAAGTCATTAGGAGGTATAACTTTAGTATGGTTGAGTGGGAAGCCCATTCTCAGGCATGAATTTCCCCATAGCCACCTATGTGTTTGTGAGTACATACCAGTCGTGAGTGTATGTTTCTCACCTTTGGGCCTTCTCACCTCATGAATAGCCATAAGTTCAATCGCCCTAGAGTGAGTACACATTTCTTGTTCCAAATAAACAACCTAGATCTGATCCACAACATGTTGGATAAATGGTCGAAGCTTGATCCACTCTTTCATTTTCTCTTTTCTCTTATTTCTAGTTCTTGCCATTGCATGATCATGTATCTTGTCTTGTTGTAAATCATTCACCTTGTGTGTGTCCTTTCATGCTTATGTGGGATTTACTTAGGATCTTGGATCCTAGGGGCTTGCACAACCTCCTTTGATATTTGGCATTCTTTTTCATCCACATTGGTATGAGTGGAACCCTCTTGAATGTCTACTTTAGTGTGAGTTTGAGGCAAGTTCATCCTCTCACTAAAGTGGGGGCTAATTGTGGACACAAAAAAAGTATCCCTTTTTGCTTGCTTGATTTGGGAATAATTAACAACAAATTGGACTTAATGTGGCCTTGATTTAGTGTTGTGAGGTGTTTTACACATTCACATTAGGTCTTGGACCCTTGCAAATTGAATAAAATGCATGTCTTGTAAAGGTGTTGTAAAGTGTTGTAAATCACTTTCATACTTTTCTAGACTCCTATTAAGCATTTAAGTCTAATTATTTAAATGCCTTATTCATGATCATGATCCTTATTCAAGCCACTCCTTTATAAAAGGAGAGCTTTAAAACCTAATTCTTAACTCTCATTCATCACTCATTCTCCATCTCAAGTTAAGCAAGATAGGGTTTAACATTTTGAGTCTTCACAAGTAAGCATCTTCAAGAACATCATCAAGGCATTCAAGAGCAAGAATCTTCATCTATTGTTGCAAAAATTCAAGATCCTTTATTATGGAAAGTTTCTAATTGCATTGTCTCATATTTCATGTTTCATTATCTTATTTCATCATTTTGGTTTAATTACCTAAATGGGGTTTGACCAAGGCAAACCCCTAATCCCTAAACCCCCAATCCCTAACAATCAACATTTTCTCTCTCTTCCTTTGGGTGATTGCAGATTTAAGTTCTTGGATGGCTTGGACATGATTGAAGATTAGGTTACAAAATTGTTGAAGTCATATCCACTTTTTCAATGCCAAAATCAGCACAAAAGTCACCAACGGTGCTTAAAATCAGGGTTTCAAATATAGACACCTCGAGGTGCAGATTGAGTAGACCGGGAGCTTCATATTCCATTTTTGAGTTTTTAGAAAAGAAAAAATGGACTAATTCACCCAACGTGGTGAATGAGTCCCACTGTACCTGTTTCTCAGAGATTTTTGTAGATTTGGACATCTATTTGGCTAAAACGGGCTCCGATGCAGTTTTCTATAATTGGGATTGATTTTCCCAGAATGGAAAATGATTCCCACCACGCCTAAAAATTAGCATTTCAAAATTTCAGAGTCATTTCTAGTCTTCAACACATATCTAGGTGCATACCATTTACATATTTTCCTTTTTGTTTGACTTTATTTGCATGTCTAGGTCATTCTTTAGGTCTTCTTGTATTTCACAGTGTGTTTTCAAACATCTTACATTTCATTAGTTTTGCATCAATAATCAATAACTTTTATTAGTTTATTGCACTTAGGACATTACATTTAGACACATTTCATCCATATTTGCATTAATATTGAGTGTATACATTGCCCATTTTGGCCCATTCTCTCTCCTTTTAAGTGAAAACCCCCAAAAGTGCAAGAGAGTATTCAAGTGCCAAAATCTTTGTCTCCATGACTGTACGGTCCTCCCAATCAGATATAGTGCCTGATGGAAATAGAGAAAATACTCCCCTTCATCCTCCCATGGATGATAATCCTAATATGATCTTTAGACAAAGGAAGCAAGAAGATTTATGGCATGACACTAATAGTCAACATCATTGACTCTAGTCTGTGTGACCACTCCTCCATAAAGGAACACATATGGAATCCTTGTTCCTATTTGTCTCCTAATAGGAGTTTAAAACACAACAATGTGCTCCTAGGCCCAAATCATAAGTAATGTAGTCCCACAATTGATGGACTATGCCCCTCTATAGGAAACATCATGCAACTGAAAGTATAGCACGACTAGAAGACATGGCCCCCATGCATGTAATGTCCCATGGGTGATCATAACAATGAGAATCTCTCCCCATCTAATAGGGAATCCATGTCCTTTGTGATCAAGAATCATGATCCCGGTGATCACAGTACATAGAACCACCTCAAATCGCTCATATCTCTCAGCTAGCATGTCCCACCGAATCTCATACTCCTCAATACCAAGCTCGACGATGTCCTTATGCTTGAAGGACCTCTAGATAGAAACATACCCCCACTCAAGATCATATGAAACATACAACCTATGAATTGGAAGTCACAGAATCCTCCAAATGTCCTCCAATGACACCGTGGCCTCTCGTATCGGTAGGTGGAAGGAGTTGGTCTTTGACTGCCATCTCTCGGCTAACGCAGTCAATAAACCCCTATTAGCCCTAATCACAAGCATGAAGGTCACATAGTACAACCCAATGGAATGCAGTCGGTCCCTCTCCTCATGAAGTAGTTGATCTCGTAGCTTGAAAGTGGATGGTAAACTCTCTCAAGTATAGATGGGGTCGTATCTCACCTATGATCACAAGAAAATGCATTACGTTAATTGAAAGTTCTAAGTAAACCTATTTAACCTCGATCATAGAAGAAATTTTATACCAAATTGGGGCAAAAACCTAATCAATAAATTATGTCGCACTATCTAAACATATGTGGCTCACAAATTGAATATGTCACACATTTGCATATGTGACATACAAATCCACTTCCATCACACGACCAAGCACATACGTCACACAAAGTATCTGCAACATTCAAACCAATGATTGGATCATGTCAATAAACATGCATCACACAATCCCTCACATGTGTCACACTTAAGAGTTGTGTCACAACACATTTGAAAACCCTAATAGATAGATGTGTCACACTGAGTGGATGTGGTGAACCACCCCACTTGTGATGAACACAATAAAAATGTGGTGCACGACATGCACCACATCTGTTTGCTCACTTTTGAGCCCTAAAATCTAGCAAAAAATGACAAAATCACAAAAAGGGAAAGGAATACATACCATGTCCCTCAAAGCCCTCTAGTTGTTGGTAAGTCCAAACTCTAAATCTGTGATGTGAGGTGTGGTACAAGTGACATCTTGGCAGCAGCTTTGTAGCAAAGTCACTCTCACAACTCACTATTCACTCTAGTAAAAATGCACAAATGACCAATTTTACCCCTAGGATCCTATTTATACCTCTCATAGGGTAGGATTTTTATTGGATGCATAAAATATTGAGCCTAAACCTTAATGTGAGTACTCTAGAGGTTTTGAAATTCAAATCTTTTGCTATAAACGCATTGTGCATTATCAGATTTGCTTATTAGAATAATTTTTCAAAATTTTTGAAACTTTTTCAAAATTTGCAAAAAAATTTGAGGGGACATAGGTCTATCCCGTCTTCACCACAACACATTGGGGATTATTTTGAACCAAATTTCTTTGACATAACATTCAGATGACTTCACATTATATCAAAGAGGGGCAAAATGTAGACACTAAAAAATGTCCTCAGCCTGTGAACACCATTTTTCCTATCAATTTCCCTTCTTCCCTGTATAATTGAATAATTTTAATTATTTGATTATTTTCTAAAGTCATATTCTTCTATCAATTAAATAATTTTAATTATTTAATTAATTTGTTTCTTCTTCTTTATTCTTCTTTTGATTAATTAAATAAATTAACATTTATTTAATTATGTCACTAATGTCCCTTTTCTCATTGTAATTAAATAAATTTCTATTTATTTAATTATTCTTTCTTTGTTTCTTCATTCTATGATTAAATAATTATTTTAATATTTAGCTATTCATTAAACATTTTTTCACCATTATTAAATAATTAATTTAATTATTTAATAATTTATCCCCTTTCCTTCATTTTTAATTAAATGGTTGCTTCTCATCATTTTAATTAAAATCCAATTTTCCCCCTTCTACAATTTAATAACTACTTTGATTATTTAATTGTTCACATTCCCTATGAAATTAAATAATCTTATGATTATTTAATTTGCTCCATTTCACTCCAATTCCTCTTTTGAATCTCAACCCTTGATCATGCCACATTCTTCTTTTAATCTTCACTGTCCATCCTTAATGAGCCCTATTTTGATCCTAACCCTACCTATTCGTTGTGCAAGCAACGTCTGTTGGTGTGAATAAGTCTTGTACCTAGTTTATTCCTTTACTAGGACTTAGGGGACTTAATTCACATGTTAAGTTTACTTAGGCTATTAGTTGTCATATCTAGATAAGTATTAGTTGTCTTATCTAGAATTTCCACTTTCCTAGGTAGTTATGAGTTAGTTGTCTCATGTGATAGGATTAAGACACTTGTCATGATCTTGTCTTATCCTATCTCTTATCCTTGCCTTTATAAGCAAGGCATCTCTAGCATATTTGTTAATAGGTGGCATATAGCATTATATAGTATTGCATTGATCATATTGTATCATATTGCAATCCTTGTTTGGTGGAATAACATCTTCCATTGTTGCTTCTCTCTATCTCCTATGGAGGTTCTTTGGCATTGCAGATTGAAGATCTTGGGTCGTTAACTCCAACATGGTATCAGAGCTTTGAATCTGGCAAGCCCCTTCCATTTCTTTATTAGAGAGTTTCCATCAATTTCTATTGTCATTTTTTTGGGTTCTTGTATCCTATATTGCATGCTTGCATTTTGGTGAGATTCGTGACGTAAACGCTGCTATAGTGCAGTGCATTTTAGGGCTGTCCCATTCATCTGTGAGGCTCAAAAAGTCGATTCCGGCTTTTGTTTCACCTAATTTCGCCACCATTTGCCTTTGGCAGCAAGCGTTTCGGGAGCTCATATCCGTGAACAACTTCTTACGTACCCTTTGAGCCAAAAATAAGTCTTCCATCATACCGTGGCCGCTCGAAGCTCTTTTGATATATAATTTGCCTATATCTCTAAAAGTCAGATTCTGTGGGCAAAATTTTAGCAGAGTATACGATGGGCCTCCCAAGCAGTAATGTCGCCGAATTTTTAAAAAAATTCAAATAAATTTTATTTTCTCGCCGCTGGTATTTTTTTTTTAAATTCAAAAAATATATAAAGTTGTAAGGCTCTGGCTGGCCTTATTGTGCGTTCTGCATTACAAGTCCTGGGAGCTTCCATACAGCCGCTACGGCTTATAAGCCGCTAAGGTCGCCAATTAACCTTAATCACGGCATAGACCGCTTAGCTTACGGGTTGACAAACTCACAGCCTGCATCACCAGCGGTCATCCAAAACCACCTCCAAAATGCAAGAACCAGCTGGAACCCGTGCATGGATTTTTTGCAAATGTACTTCACCAGGTCATGTGGGTGGATCAACGCCGTACCGAGGGGCTCAAATTTTGTTCCCGCTTAGCTTCCTCTCAAAGTGCCTTAAAATAGGCCTTTTTTCATTTTTGCATAACTTTTCACCACGAAGTCGGATTTTTGCAAACGAGATATCGTCGAAAATCTGGTTCGACGAACTTCACAGTGGTAAAGGTGAATTTTCTAGATTTTGCCATTTTTTGCCAGATTTTTCAGCTTGAAGGTACAAGTGCATTTATTGCTTGTTCTTGATGTAACTTTTGCCAACGAAGTCGAAATTTGGCAAACTTTTTTTTGAAATTGATCAGAAAATTGCAAGGAATCTGTTTGTAACCTCTGTTTTCAGCTTTGCAAGCTCCTTTTTCTGAAAAATTGTAAAAATCACCGTGTGTTATAAACGGTTGATTTGAGCTTGTCACTTGTAAAATTGCAAAAATTTGTTCATTGTAATTTGCTGGGGGGGTTGCAAAATCAGTTTTTAATACATTCTGGGGGGGTGAAAGGCACAATTTAAGTGCCACATTGTCCTTTTCTTTTGGTGTTTATGGCAGATCTAAGGAAAATTGAACCACTCACTCCACACAATTATCATACATGGAAGCTAAAAATGACTCAATTGTTACAATCTAAGGGTATATGGCCAATGTTAGATGCATAACAACCTGAATTTACAAGGGATTATGAAAATTTTGTCCATAGATGTAAAATGGATGAAGCAAAAGGGCTAATTGGCTTACATGTATCTGATAATCTGTTGTTTCATATTTCAGAGTGGAAAACACCTAAGAATGTTTGGGACAAACTTGAAGAATTGTATGGTAAAATAAATCATTTTAGAACCTTGCAACTTCAAGCAGAACTACAATCCCTCTCTCCAGACATGTTTCCATCAATGCAGGATTTTCTTGCTCAATTCAAGATGATTTTGTCACAGTTGAAAGAATGTGGACATGATGTATCTAGTGATGAATGTATCTTCTTGATTCTGTCTAAGTTAAAGGGCCCTTATCAAGTGTTTTCTTCTACTTTCTATTCAACTATGGATGCAATGGGGAAAGATTACAAAATGCCTACATTTGAGTTGTTTTGTGAGCGACTTACTAGGGAAGAGGCCAATTTAATTTAGTTGGATGCCTTACCTAATTCTAAGAATCATGCTCTAATGGCTCAATCATCCAAGGGTAAAGGAAAGAACAAGAAGAAGCCCAAAGTAGAATCATCTTCTGGTAGTGAGAATCCCTCCAAACCGAAGCCGAAGAACAATTAGAAGTCCACTCAATCTCCTTCTTCTTCTACCTCTGGAGATTATTCTTCCAAGTCCAAGAAAAAGAAAGGAGATCCTTGTTCATTTTGTGGAAAAACTGGGCATGATGCATCTCATTGCTTTAAGAGATTAGAGGCCTTGGAGGAAGCCATGAAGAAGCACAATATTTCAGTGGCTAAGCCTTCTTCCATGGGAAAAGGGCAAGCTCTTTCTGCACGAGCTATGCATTCACCTTCAGATAGTTGGATTCTTGATTCAGGTGCTTCACATCACATGACAAATTCACGTGATCTTCTTGATTCCATAGTTCATACTTCTACTTCTCAGATTGCAGCTGGGAACTCTTCACATATTCCAGTTTTGGGGATAGGGTCTGTTCAAATGCTAGATGGGTGCATTGAGGATGTTCTTCTTGTTCCTGATATTTTAGCGAATCTTCTTTCCATATATCAGATTTGTCATTCTGGAGATGGGAAGTCAGTTGAGTTTACTCCACAAAATGTGACTATTAGACAGTTACAAGATCCTGAGAAGGTTGTCGCAACAGGGGTAGTTGATCATGAGAATCATTTGTATCGATTTGATGGATTTGAGTCTTCATCAGGTTCATGTTTTGTTTCTCATGTTGATTCAATGAGCAAGCTTTGGCATGAGACATTTGGGCACTTGAATTATAGATATCTTCAGCAAATGAAAGCACATAACTTAGTGGTTGGTCTTCCAAAGATCACTTGCACAGATGGTGTTTGTCAAGGATGTGTTCTTGGCAAGCAACATCAAGATCCTTTTCCTAAGGGTCATGCTACACGTGCAACCACACCCCTTGAGTTGGTCCATAGTGATCTTATGACATTCCCAACTCCTTTTTCAGGGGCCAAGTATGTGCTAACATTCATTGATGATTTTTCCCGCCGGACATGGGTCTATTTTCTGAAGCTCAAGAGTGAAGTCCTCACCAACTTCAAGACTTTCAAAACCTTTGTGGAGAAGCAGTCAGGTTTTTCTCTTCGACAGATACGCACAGATAATGGGGGGGAGTATGTCAATCAGGCATTTTAGGATTTTTGCAGTGCGCATGGTATTCTTCATCAGCACACAGTTCCTTACACTCCTCAACAGAATGGTGTGGCAGAGAGAAAGAACAGGACTCTCGTACAATTGTATGATTCAAATTTTGTGGTCCATGGCTCTTGCTTTTAAATGGTTATCAATTGTGCCAACTATATTCAATCGAGGCCCCATAAGGCGCTAAGCAATATGACCCCCGAGGAGGTTTTCGTCTCATCGCAGTTTCCACGTATCCTTCTTCGAGTATTCGTGAGGAGGGCTTTGGGCATTCATTCAATGGTCAGCCAGAATCCATGGAGAAGAAGAGTCAAGATTATATCTTTGTTGGCTATTGTGAGGATGTGAAGGCATACAGATTGTTTGATCCTGACACACAAGAGGTTCATTTCTGACGTGATGTTCAGTTTTCTGAGACCTTCACCCAGCCAGATCCTCCTACAACTTCTTCTTCATCACAACCTACTCAGTCTTCTTCAGTTGATGATACTTTGCTACTTGAGGAAGATTTTGATGATGGTCTTGATGAACCTCCTCCTCACTCACCCACTAGGCCAAGATGGGCTCGAGTTACTCTTGAGGAGGCTAGTCCTCTTGTTGGTGATCCCACAGACACTCGCCGCACTCGTCCTCAGACTTCTGGAATTAGTCTTTTGAGTCATGCAGTTTCAGATGATCCTCAGAAGTTTTTAGATGCTTTAGGTATTCCAGAGTGGGATAGTGCTATGGCTGATGAGTATTCTTCTTTGATGAAGAATCATACTTGGGATCTTGTGCCTCTTCCTAAGGGAAGAAAGTTGGTTCGATGCAAGTGGGTGTATTGTACCAAGTATGCAGCAGATGGTTCCATTGACAAGTACAAGGCTCGTCTTGTTGCAAAGGGGTTTTCTCAGGTTGAAGGAATTGACTATTCTGAGACCTTTGCTCCTGTTGCCAAGATGGATTCTATTTGCCTTGTCCTTGCTATAGTTGCATCTTAGGGATGGTTAGTATTTCAGATGGATGTGAAGAGTGCTTTCTTGCATGGGGATCTTCATGAGGAGATCTATATGGAGCAGCCACCAGGTTTTGTGCAAGATTCTTCACTTGTTTGCAGGCTTCGACGTTCATTGTATGGTCTCAAACAAGCCCCTAGGGCTTGGTATGAGAAGATGGATAGTTTCTTGCTTGCTTCCGGCTACACTCGCTGCCATTCCGATCCCACAGTTTATACACAGAGACATGGAGAGGATCTACTTATCCTTGTGCTCTACGTGGATGATTTGATTCTCACAGGGAGTTCTACTTCCATGATTCAGAGTACACAACGAGCATTGATGGAGCGATTTGATATGACCGACCTTGGTCTTTTCCATTACTTCCTTGGTCTTCAGGTTCATCAGACTTCTGAGGGGATCTTCATTTTCCAGCAGAAGTATGCTCTTGATTTGCTTCAGAGATTTGGCATGGCCGATTGCAAGCCTGCCCCTACTCCATTCCAATCAGGTGTTGTATTGTCTACCAATTTCACTACACCTATAGTTGATCCTACTTTGTATCAGCAATTGGTTGGTAGTCTTTGTGCCTGACACATAGTCATCCTGATACTCTCGCTGGACTTCCGGCCCTCGCCACAGGAGCCCCATGAGAGTCATTGGAAGGTCGCTTGCCGTATCTTGAGATACATCTGTGGCACTACCTATTTTGGAATCTTCACTACACTCTCGTGTATCTCGATTGTGGGCTTCACTGACTCGCATTGGGCTGGTGATGTCAATGATCGAAAGTCTACTTTTAGCTTTGTCTTTTTCCTTGGTTTTGGTTCGATTGCATGGTCATGCAAGAAGCAAACTAGTATTGCATTATCATCGATAGAGGTTGAGTATCAAGGTGCAGTTTTGGCTAGTTAGGAGGTTTTGTGGCTTTTTATGGCTGATGACTGAAGTTCGATTCCCTTCCACTCATCCCACTACTCTTGGTGACAATCGAAAGTGCCATTCATATTTTTATGCAACCCAATGGAGCATCAGCAGACTAAGCACATTGAGATCCACATGCACTTCATCAGGCAGTTGATTCAGGATGGTTCTTTCATCTTGGAGTACATTCCTATAGAGGAGCAGGTTGCAGATATCTTCACTAAACCTTGGCATCACCAAGTATCTCTCAATTGTCGATGTTGGAGGAAGGAAGCTAACCTTTGGGGGTCTGAGGAGTCCTCCTTCCTTCATTAGTTTTCTTTTTATTTCTTTTCTCTTTGAGAGGAGTTTTCTCCCATAGGGTTTTTCTCCTTTCTCTCCGGCCAGAGAGTTTCTTTTGTTTTGGTACATGGGTACCTCCCCATCAGGCCTAGCTGCTGTGGACCCATCTTTGCATGTTTGCATTTGATGAAATTCTGCTGTAATTTGTATGGAGTGTTTGGTGTGAAGAAGTCTGGTACCTAGTTTATCTCATTTAGAATTAGGGGACTTAATTCACATGTTAAGTTTATTTAGTTATTAGTTGTCATATCTATAGATAAGTATTAGTTGTCTTATCTAGAATTTCCAATTCTCTCCCTAGGTAGTTATGAGTTAGTTGTCTCATGTGATAGGATTAAGACACTTGTCATGATCTTGTCTTATCCTATCTCTCATCCTTGCCTTTATAAGCAAGGCATCTCTAGCATATTGTAATTTGGCATATAGCATTGTATAGTATTGCATTAATCATATTGTATCATATTGCAATCCTTGTTTGGTGGAATAGCATCTTCCATTGTTGCTTCTCTCTATCTCTTGTGGAGGTTCTTTGGCGTTGCAGATTGAATATCTTGGGTTGTTAACTCCAACAACGTTGTTTGTTGATCTTCGCATCATATTGGCTTTTCATCTTGACTGTCCATTCAAATGGATTTTCTATAAAAGAGAGTTATCTCCATCATTCCAACCTTACAACCACAATCTCTGATATTCTTGCTATCACTATCACTTGCATACAAAAACATATGGGGGAAAGCTTGCATATACAACAAAAATGGAGGAGATGCAAGGAAGATGATTCAACCATGGCGTAGAAAGTTTGTTGTTTCTGCTTTATTATTTTCTTTCTATTGCTATTTGTGCTTTCTTGCTTGGATTTGGGTCTCTTGGTTTTGGATTTGTAAACACTAAATTTCTACACAAGTCTCAAACAATGAACAACATTAGTATTGTTAGTCAATCTAAAACGAGTAAATCTAGTATTCCTATGAGATATTCAAACATACTTCATGATGTAAACAAAACAATAAAAGATCAAAGAAAATAATTGAGAGCATACAAAAATCATGTGCAAAACCTATCCCATAGTGGGAGTGGTGCTCCTTTGATGTGAAAAATATTCCCTTTCCCACCCCCTTGATAAGCTTCCAATGAACCAAATGTGATACAAATGCAAGATGAAATATGCCTATAGTGCAAATGCATGAGATTGTAGATGGATTTCAAGTAGAAGTGGATTATATTTATAGGTTGAAGGATTGAAGAATGGAGAGATGGGAGGAATGTGAGACTAAAAGAGAGCCTAGTGAGATTGGGAAACTTGTCTCAATGCTAATGGGTGAGGATTGAGCACATTTTGCATGTGGTTGAGATGTAAGAGGCACTAAATGCATGTGGTTGAGATGTAAGAGGCACCAAATGCATGTGGTTGAGATGTTTTGGGGGGAAATTGTTTGGGTAAGAAAGTGAAATAAAGGGACTCAATGAAGGAATATTCCTTAGAATATTCTTTTGAGAGGATAAATGAGGTAATTAGTTAATTAAAAGAAACTATTTTCATGTGTAAGTGGGTTAGTTAATAATGGGTTGTTTTAACTCTAGGGGAGTTAAAAGCTATAGAATTTATTAATGAGGATTAGAATGTGATTAAAGTCAATTAATTTAGAATTTAATTAACTTTGAGTGGGTTAGTGGATTTATGATATTTGATTTAAAACATTTGATTTATTTAATAAAAAAGAGGACTTTGGGGATTTAATTAAAACAATTGATTTATTTAATTAAACCTGATGGATATTAGTGAATTAATCCAATAAACTACTTTATTTGATTAATAGAATATTTTGATGATAATTGATCGAAATTAGATGCACCATGTTAGGATTATTTGCATGTCTACATTTTTCCCCTCTTTGAAGCAATGTACATGTTCTGTTGGTTCAAAGAATAACCTCGCTGAGATCAAAGTTCAAAATTTTTCTAATTTTTCATATGCCCCAATCGAAAATATATTAGTACACTGCCCCCTTGAGGGATCAGGCAAAAAGTTCAATTTTAGGGTCGATCTTGTGACAAAGAGGTTCAAGATGGATGTATGGATGGTTAGACTAATAGATCTATATGATAATGATGATGCGAATGAGACGAATTAAGATGATGAGAATAACAAATCTATATTATCCTAAATTTCTTAAATGATGATGTAATACATGTGAGATGAATGATGTTTCCTATTATGATGATATGTATGAGTATGTAGGATGGGAACGATGACATTTTATGAATGCGGGATGGATGCATCCTTGATTCTAAGAAGATGCACAAGTCCAACAATTCTATGAGTTGTCGACACTTTATGAGATATGATGATGAATGATAATGATGTATTGCTTATCTAGGGATTGGGTATGTAAAGAGCATAAATTTCCTTATGTTTCATAACATAGATAGATATGATGCATCAAGGTACAAACAACTAGGATGGTGTGGTATCTAGTGTGATGGACATTGACTCGAAAAATAGATAGGATTATTCTTTTTTACACCTAACATACGAAACCTTGTTAGGATGTACTTTAGAAATTTCAAACACCTTGGACCAAAACATAGAAAGGAAAAACCTCCCAATGTAATAGTCAACAAGATATCCAAAGCATCTTCCCTACACACCAAACAAAATTAACATGACCAAGGTTATATTACAAAAATATCCAACAAGCATAGTAGACAAAAGATAATGATCAATGCCCCATTCCTTTCCCTCTAAATATTTTTGATTAGAAATCATCGAGAGGTCATTGGAATGAGCACAATAAGATAAATCAAAAGAAAAGATCAAGTAAACAAACAAGCCAATGTTCTTCATACTGCTAGCGAAAGGGATGTTTTTTTTTCTTAGGATGAGGATCCAAAGTGATTTCCAAAGATAATTCCCATTGTAGGAAGGATGCATCCTAGGACATGTTAGTGGATGGTGGGAATTTGATAGGTTATTTGAAAGGCCATTGATATAAGGTTGATTGACATGTTTGCTAGCAATATCAAGAGTTTGATTTTTTGCATTTAAAGGTTCCACTTTTACTTATTGTTGTGGTTGTTTCTGTTTGTATTGCCAAAGGATGAAGGTGGAAATTGATTTATTATTTTAGGGAAGCAAAATGAGATGGATGGATTTTTTCAAATATTTGGATGTTTTTAATGTTTTTAAAATGTTATGAGGTTGTTTTTTGGATTTTTAGGTTATTTAAATGTTTTTGTGTCTTGGGGGCTCATCAATGATGGCCTTGCCTACGTTTAAGCTCAAAGAAAACATAGTTCAACATAATGACTCAATGCTCTATTTCAAGAATGTTGAATAACCTTGTCCTTTCAAACAATAAGCTTGTTGGCACCATTCCAGGTGAAATTTGTGGTGCATTCAAGAAAATAGCTTTGCATGACTATGTATTTATAGCATTATGGGGTGTTAGATCTTTCATAGAATGATTTGGTTGGAAATATTCCTAAGCAAATTGGAGATTGCATTGCAATGGTTAAGTTATCTTTATAGGGAAACCTGCTTACTGATCATGTTCCTCAAGTACAAATTTTTCTTCTTGGAAACATTACTTTGTTGGATATGTCTTTCAATCTTCTTTGTGGACCCATTTTACTTGAGTTTGCAAGACTTCAAAACCTCTAGGGCCTCAATTTGTCTAATAATTACATGCCAACATGATCAACACACAAGATAATTAGTCAAGTTAGAAAAGAAAAATCAAGCTCTCAATGTTGATGTCCATTATAGGAAGGATGCATCCTAGGACATGATGTTATCAGATGATTTTGAGACTAACGAGATGATGGGTTGTTGACACCAAGAGTTGACAAACTTGTTTACCTACTGACCTAGACTTAAGACCCTAATGTTTGAGTTCACACTTTCAATTTGCTATAATTGTTTCTAATTGTTTTGCCAAAGGTTGAAGATGATGACTGTTTATTGTGAGTGGATGTTTATTGTGGGTGAAGGTGAAATGGGATGGATGATTTTGGGTTTTTTGAATGTTTTTGGTATTTTGAAATGTTTTGAGGCTATTTTGGGATTTTCAAGATGTTTTACAAATGTTTTGATTTTCAAAATTTCTAATGTTTTTGTGTTTTCTGAGATTTTGACCAAGAACCTAACCAAAGGACCTATCATAGGGGCTTCAGGGGCTAATGAAGGATTAGCCTTTCCTACGTTATATATGCAAAGACCACATAGCTCAACTAACACATACTCATTTGTTGATGAAGATATGAACATGCGTGGATTGCTAGTTTATTATGATGTACACCTAAAGGACATAACCTAAGGAACTCGGGGGTTGATTGAGGATAAACCTTTCCTACGTTATACACATAGAAGCCTCATATTTCGACATGATGACTCTGTTTTTGACTTTTTCTATTTACGACCTATTTTGGGGATTTTGATATGTTTTAGGTTTTCTAATTTTCTAATTTTAAGGAAGATTTCAAGAATATACATGAATCCAATCCAATGTAGGTATAAGAATATGCCCCTAGTGTGATGTGATAGACTACTCTAATACATATAGGACAAATTGACATTAGGAATGTGCCAAGTAGTTCTAGGATGGAACATGATACCAACACAGGATCAAGCTATGATGCAGATGCAAATGGGTGGTGAAATAAATATGGAAGGCGATGTAGAACAAGCTAAAGAATCCATGGTGGATGGAAAGTGATTTATTTACACAAGGAACCTGATTGCCATATTTTCACCAAGGTACTTTCCCAAAGTATCACCAAAGTGGTTTTCACTAGAGGATGATTTTTTTCTTTACTGTTTTCAATCCTTTTTGTGATTTTTTTTGGATTTTTTGTATTTTTTAGATTTTTTTTGTATTTTTAGATTTATACCTTGCAATCTTAGGCATAATTATTTTTGAGATGGGAGCTATTGATGGGCTCCTATAGAGGCTCACCTTCAAGTATGGATAGTTGATATTCTCCTGACTTGTAACTTGTTGTGATGACAAAGGGTCCCTACCAGTTGGGTTCAAAATTTCCCTTACTATCTGGATTTGGTACATTCTTCTTATTTTCTTTCAACACAAGCTCTCCAACTTGAAATAACTGACTCTTGATTTTCTTATTATAGCTCCTTTTGAGATGGTTCTGATACCTGCAGGTGGTTCAAAGCATCCATGTGTTGCTCATCTAGTAGTTCTAGCTCGTTCAACTGTGACACCCAATATTCTTCATCAGTAATGAGATTATGCAATGATATTCTTAAGGATGGGAGCTCAATCTCAATGGTAAGGATGGATTATAATCCATAGACTAGGGACAAAGGGGTTGCACCTATAGGCGTTTGGATACTCGTTTGGTAGATCCATAAGGAGATATTTAGTTGTAGGTGCCAATTACGGCCAACTTCAATGACTATTTTCTTTAGGATTTTCAAGATGGTTTTATTGGTAGCCTCAGCTTGGCCATTACCTTGGGGGTATTATGGGGTAGAGAAGCGATGTTGGATATTGAATTTTTTGGCATATCTCACAAACATCCTAGTTTTTTAAAGGTGTCCCATTATCTAAGATAAGGGCTTGTGGGACACCATAATGACAAATTAGGTAGTTCAAAATGAACTTGGATATCTTTTTTCCTATGATATAGGTCACGGGGATGACTTCTACTCACTTTGTGAAGTACTTTGTGGTAGTGATAATGAACTTGTGTCCATTGGATGAGGTGGTGTGATTTTCCAAGTGAGATCAAGCCCCCATTGTGAAAAGGGCCAAGGTGTTATAATCGGTTGGAGCTCCTAAGCTGGTGCATGAATGAGTTCTCCATGCTGTTGAAATTAAAAAAATATTTGGACATAGTCATGAGCTTCCTTCTCCATCGTAGGCTAGTAATACCCAGTCCTTAGCAGTTTCTTGGCAAAGGTCATACCACTAGAATGTAAACCGAAAACACCATCATGTACCTCAATTAAAGCAGTCAAAATTTCCTTGGGGTTAAGGCATCTCAAAAGGGTTACTTCGATACTTCTACAGTGCAGGGTGTCACCTAAGACAATGAAATGGGATGAATTCTTAATAAAGGTTCTTTTGAGGTTTGGGGTGATGTCAGTAGAGAGGACTTCAATTTTCAAGTAGGTGTATATGTCATGGTACCAAGGATCATCGAGACTAATGATTTCACACATGAACTCAAAATCTAATACCTTGAAAGCTTGTATGAGAAGCTGCTCAACCATGAATTCATGCTTAAGGACATTTCATGGGATGTCCAACAATGATCCAATTGTATCCATAGCATCAGTTGCTCTATTATTTACCCTCGGTATTTTCTCAAATGTGATGTTGATGAAGAATTCCTTGAGATCCTCCACTAGTTTCTTATACAGATTAAGCTTGTCATCCTTTGTTTGGTATTCATCATTGACCTAGTTGATAATTAGTTGTGAGTCTCCATAAACATTAAGTACCATGATTTTCCACTATACTGCAATTCAGTGTCCTATGACTAGAGCCTCATACTCCGCAATATTATTGGTGCATGAAAAAGATAGCTTATATGACTTTAGGATGCAATCTCCTTATGGCGTGATGAAGAAGACTCATGCTCCTAACCCATGCTGAGTATATGACCCGTCGAAGTATACCTTCCAATGATCTGCTACATTGAGATTGAAAATGGAATCATCTGAAAACTCTGATATTAGGGGGTTCTCTGAATATATAGGTGCTTCTGCCAATTGATCTATGATTACCTATCCCTTGATAGCTTTCCATTCTACATACTCAATGTCATATTCTGTCAATATCATGACCCACTTAGTCGTTTTCCCTATGAGTGTTGCCTTAGAGAGTAGATATTTTAAAGGGTTTATCTTGGTGATGAGTTTTATTTGATGAGAAAGCATGTATTGTCTAAATTTTTGTGAGGAAAATACTATTGCAAGACAAGATTTCTCAATGAATGTGTAGTTTAGCTCGTGTCCCACCAAAGTTCTGATGATATAGTAAATGACTCTTTCTTTCCCTATTTCATCATGTTGTGATAGAGGAGCACCAAGGGTTGTCATTGTCACTAATATGTACAAGATCAATGGTTTGTTCTAGATCATTGGCATGAGGACTACAAGTATTAGCAAGTATTCCTTGATTTTATTGAATTCCTGATCGCATTTCTCATCCCGCTTGTATGTTACCTCCTTATGGAGTAGGTGAGAATAGGGGACAACTTTATTTGCTAGCTGTGCTATGAATCTACAAATGGATTGGAGCGTTCCCTACAAGCCCCTTAACTGCTTCAATGTCCATGGTGCTTCCATTTCAAGAATTGATTTGACTTTTGCAGGGTCTATCTCGATTCCCCTCATTGATACAATATACCCTAGAATTTTTCTCGATTGCACAATAAAGACACATTTCTTAGGATTAAGTCATACTTTATATTCTTCCAATCTGTCAAAAATAGAGCCTAGCACTGCTATGTGGTCTCGAAGCTTCCTTGATTTAGCTAATATGTCAACCATAGAATCCTCTAAAAATTTATGGATCATGTCATGAAAAATTAGAGTAATAGCCCTTTGGTATGTAGCTCCAACATTCTTTAACCCAAATGGCATCATGTTCCCATAGTAGGTCCCCCATGGACAGGTGAAGGTCATCTTATGTTGATCACCCTTTGCTATTATAATTTGATTATACCCTAAAAACCTGTCCATCAATGATAACATGTCGTGCCCAGCTATTAGATCTACAATCATGTCTATGTTGGGAAGAGGGAAATCATCCTTAGGGCATGCTTTGTTCAAGTCCTTGAAGTCTGTGTAGATATGGATGCCCCCAGTGGGTTTAGAAATAGGTACAAGATTGGAAACGCATTTGGGATAGTCAATGGGTCGTATGAAACCAACATCAAGGAATTTTTGCAAATTAAGTTTGACCAACAATGTGATATGAAGATGCATCTTTCTTAATTTCTATCTTACTGGCTTTGCCTTTGGATAGACTGCTAGATGATGGACTACTACCTCTAGATCAAGACCAGGCATGTCAGCATAGGTCCATGCAAAATTTACTTTCCTTTCTTTTAGAAATACAACTAGAATTTCTTGTTCCTTAGTCAAAAGTGACTATGCATAGAAAGTGATGTGTGGTGTCTCTTTAGTTCCCAAATTGACTGGGTTGCATTTTTCTGCCAATACTGCTGATTTTTCCTAATGGATGGCACTAAGGGGAAGATTGAATCCCTCATCCTTTGGCGCCTAAGAGAGGTTTTCATCATCAGATACATCCTTTCTTTTTACTATTTTTGGGTTAGAAAGTACCACAATGTGGTTTTCACTTAAAGACCTAGACATTACTCTTAGATTTTCAAATTTGTGACTAAGAGATACAATCATTTCCCCATAGTATGCATGTGTGTCCAGCTTAATATCAAACCCTGCTTTGTGATCTCCATATGGTAGAGCATCCCTTAGTCCCATGAATTCTAAGAGAGCCTCATCATTTTTGAATGTGTCTAAGATTAGTGTTCCTCGTTGGTCACAGTCTATCAGTTGGGGGTACACAAGCTTTAGTTCAGTGGTTCAGTTACTCAACTCAAAAGACATGATAGTGATCATAAAAATGGAAAAATTCTCAAATAACATGGGTAAATCAGAGATGGAGTCCTCGTCATACATGTTAGTTATATTGAAGGTATAGTTGTCTAGAGGTAGACTTGTGGATATTGGTAATTGAGGAGGAGCTTTGAATTTTTTAATAAGGGTACCTTTGCCAAGAATGGTTAAATTTATAGGGGTACGTCCAAGGCCATTGTCATTTTGCCTCAGCTATTCATTTTTGTTGTAGCCCCATCCACGCATTAACTATAGTCCTTTATTATTATCTTCCATGGGAAGATTAGGTACGAGTCTTTCATCTTGATACAATAGGCTTGATACATCTTTCTCGTCTACTACCTCTTTGCCTAGGTCTCCCCATTTTCTGAAGGTGGTAGGTTCTGCTTTGAAGGTTTGAGATGTTGTATCAATTGGTTGTGTTTTACTGTGAGATATAGGAGATTAAGGTAATTCTCCTATCACAAAGGCACTCTTTTTCATTCTATAGTCTCCACACCCATTATCTTGGATCATAACCTTAATATCTGAGATGTCTTGAATGGAAGGTTTCTTTGTCTCAGAAGTGGAGGCTAGGGTGAATGGGTCTATATAAGGAGATATGGGTCCCCCATCATTATTTAGGACATGGGGGATCTTATAATACTTGGCCTCCATATTTTGCAATAATAGAATGGTTCAAGGTCACCATGGATCGCGACTTCTTGGTTTTGATAAGGGAATTTTACACATTGATGGAATGTGGATGCGACAACTTATGTCCCAGAGATCCATGGGCACCCTAGGAGGATATTGTATGGGAGTTCAAGGTCAAGAACTTGGAAATTAGTCTCCATGATTGCTATCCCTACTTGGATAGGGAGTTGAATGGTGGCTTGAGATGCCCATTCTTGATCATCATAAGCCCTGATAGTGATACCTTTTCCTTTCTCGATGACATCTTCAGAGAATCCTAGATTCTTTATTAGCTATAGAGTACAAATATTCAAACCTGCACCTCCATCCACCAAGACTCATTTGACTTTTTTCTTATGGAATAGGAATTCAAGATGGAGTGCATGATTGTGAGAGGGTTGGGTTAGGAGATCCTTCTCAGAGAATGTGAGGAGATGCGGTGTAGTGATATGTCTAACCATAGCTTGAAACTAGTTTGCATCAAGCTCTATGGGGATAGAGGATGCAACCAATGCATTTTCTAGGATTTCCCTATGTGTAGGTGATATTTTTACCAAATCCATGGTGGAGATATAGGCAAGAGTCTTTTTCAGTTGATCTAGGACATTATAACCATTAGGGATTGATTTCAGATTGGCGGCAGGTGCTTTAGGTGGTGGTGAAGGTCTTGGGATAAAGATTATGCCTCTATGCCTGGTGACTCAACACTTAGCTCTAGATCCTTTGATATT
>VDFB02366260.1:0-41669 GCA_007258455.2 Sequoia sempervirens | reverse complement strand
AAAACTCATGTCGATTCTTTCAGATTTAACTGTACAGTAAATTTGAATGAGGTCCCTAGATATTTATTTATAAAAAGTCATCATGAAAGATTCTTGTGAGCTAATATTTTTGAAAATGAAAATGACTTTAATAGGCATTGTTTTCAAACATTGCTTTTGGTTTTGTCTTCATGTTAAGGAGTTGTGGACAACTCTTTTCACCCTAGGCCTTGTGGATGTGGAAAGCTGCTCTTCTTGGTTTATCAGCGAATCATGACTTAATTTCCAACTCATGTCGCTTTACTATCATTAGGCAAATGTATATGAAAATTTAAATGTTTGACTGTCTTGTCTTAGTTCTTTTCGCCTTGTGAAATGAAAACGCGCTAGTCTATTAAACCAAGTGAATTGGATAGCCCATTCAATCAAACAACACATTAATGAATTGGATAGCCCATTCAATCAAACAACACATAAATAATGATGTTATCAGATGACAAGTTGAAGGTCTTCTTACACAATTCAAGGATAAGGTTTTGCCTTAAAGATTCCAACCTACTTCAGACACTAGTTTTTCAAGCTTACTCAACTACTAATATCACTTGATTTCTGTAGGTTGTTCAATTGGCAGTTGTTCTATGTTGCAAGATCTTCATGCACTACCCTATGATGCCGCCGGGTGTGGAAATCAACAAGTTTGTTGTTTTTCTGTGCATCTACAACAAAGGTGTATGCTACTTGGAGACAACGTTGCATGATGTGGTTCTGCTACTATTGATACATCTTTGTAAAATGTTAGAATCAGCAAGAGAGTTGTTTTATTGTGTGTCCTCAACAGAGTTGTTTGCTACTTGGAGGTAGCGTTGTTTTATTGTGTGTCCTCAACAGAGTTGTTTGCTACTTGGAGGTAGCGTTGTTTGATGTGGTTTTGCAACTGTTTTGTTGTTGTTGATGTAGCCTTGTATTTGTTTTTATGTTGTTGTTACAACCATGTTTTGTAACTGTTAATGTTTTTTTCAGCTTCTTCCAATAAAGAAAAATAGGTATTGTTTTATAATTTCATACATTTAAAATATTGTTTATATAATAGTATGTAAAAATAAAATATTTTTTATGGAGTGGAATAATTTTGAATGAGTTTATAAGGGATTAAGTTTTAATGAGTTAAGATTTCTTAACATTATATGGGATGAGGACGGGATTGCCTTGGTAGAATGGATACCCTTTAATCCTTGACACCACATTGAAAGAGATTGATTATTTGTACCCTTATGGTTCAAATCGTGATACTAACAACTTGCTTATAGATTAAAGTTCTTTACCCCAATAACAAAATAGATGAATAAATAAATCTTAAAAATTCAATATATTATTTATTTATGTTAAACTTTGTAAAATAAGCTAAAAATTATTATTTTATGAAACAAATTTGTATAATATTTCATACAATTATATTGAAAGGTAATCTACAAGGAAGAAACATTTGATGTAGTGATTGTAAAAGAAAGTGAAAGAAAAACTATATGAAACTCAACATTTATTTTTTAAATATAAAGATATCAAAATTTTAAGATATATATTTATATAGACAAATAAAAATATTAAAAAATAACATATAAATATTATTACACTTTACAAAGAAGAAACAAAACAAAAGAATTTGAAAATAATGAATGGTGACTTATTCAAAAGTAAATTTTTTTTAATCACTTTTTATGAATAAGTCTTACATCACTTTTTTTTTTTTTTATTGGATGGCTATCTTTTTAGTTTAGAGAAGTAAAATTAAAAGTTACATTAAAAGTAAAACAAGTGCATATTACCAAATAATTGCTCTTCAAATAAAAATAAATAATGTGGATAAAATAAGATATTTCTTAAATAAAAATAAAAATTTATATGTTCATTAAACAAAATAATTCTGAAGTAAAATAAAAAATATGTTAAGTAAATAAAATAGTTTAGGACTATATCTCTAACCTTTTTACATTAGATATATTTAAGATATCCATACCAATTCATAGATTATTTTAAAAAATGGATGGAATGGTACAACGTCTTAAAATTGGGTGGGGTCAAACTTTAAAAAATAAAGCATTAAAATATCAAGCAATTTCAAAAAATAAATAATTGTGGTCTAAAAATGAAACAATGGAATTTCAAGTTCTTGACATAAATAGATAACAAGAAATGAGAACGAGGTAACAAGAGCTATAAAGTTAAAGGTGAGTGGAAGGTCACTATCATCAGATTCAGAATCTTCATTTGGCAACCACTAACTCCGAATTATACACTCGTTATTTTCTACTTCTTGTCAAGAAGTTGATTACTAGGAATATCTCATTGAACACAAATGGCCAAAGTCAACTATGAAATTTGTCCTACCCGACAAAATGGGCCCAACCACATCATTGAGAAGACAATGAAAAAGGTAACGAATAGTATGTAAGGGGGCAAGGGGGAGATTGTCCAGTGATGCCTAACCCATTATCTTAGTTCTCTGAATGTCTCCAAAATGTTTTACTATGATCATATTTTTGTCTCCAATATGAATACCGAGTAAAGAAAGAACCCAAACCACCACATACAAAGCATTACTCTAATAATCAAACAAGATTTAAAGAAGACAATGTTTAAAACCTTATCTCTAATGCTCTCTCTGAAATAATGCCCACAAAAAATATTACCTTAACGTTTAAGTTGATTCTGAGTGGTCCATAATCTCAAACCTCTAAGCTCTCTAGTCCCCCACCACACCAAATGAACGTATTTAAAATCATAACTCTAATGCTCTCTCCAAAATAATTCCCACAAAAAATAGTACCCTAACATTTAAGTTGATTCAGAGTGGTCCATAATCTCAAACCTCTAAGCTCCCTAATCCCCCACCACATCAAATGAACATATTTAAAATCATAACTCTAATATGCTCTCCGAAAGAATGCCCACAAAAAATAGTACCCTAACGTTTAAGTCGATTCTGAGTAGTCCATAATCTCAAACTTTTAAACTCCCTCCCCCACCACAGGTCCCCCACCACACCAAGTGAACATTTCTTACATTGTTAGATTCTAGAAAAGAGGGCCCCCTTCTAGAAGCTAGACAAAATCTCTCACCATGGTATTTGCCTTGAGAATTACCCCTCCCTCTCTATGTTTAGATGGGGACGCTCATTTTGTTTTGTTTTCTTGGTAGGACGTCCATACTTTGAAAACGACTCCCTTTACTTGGAGGGATCGCCAATAATGCATGGTTGTGGGAAATTTTGATAAACTTAAAGTCCTTGTCAAGGGTAACGTGAACCGCTAAAACAAACCCCCAACTTCCCCATTTTGCTTTGACATCCTACTTATAGAGTAGGTTTGAGTAGATACCATAACTTAAACAAAGAGATGTTTTCATTAGAGATTGAACATAAGGTCCTATTGCGTCTACAACATTAATACTCATATAATTTCAGATAAGCATTGAGAGAAAAATATTTTTCTATGTCATCCGTACATATTATGGATAATATTTTTCTTTTATTTTACACCTACTTTTGGTATTAGTGGGCATAAATTGATGCAAACTCCTGGTTTTAAATGATTTAAATAATATCTCTTTGCAAGTATTCTTCTAATTTGGATTGTGCAGCATGTGTAGGTTAGTCTTTTGGATATGATTGTAGTCTTTTCAATTATAGGTTAAGTTCTAGATCATTAATAAAATAAATAATTAAAGTATAGTAAGTTAGATATTAGATATTATTTATATTATATAGAGATTCATAATTTGTATTAGTATACACTTTACAAATTTTATATTTTGATTTACTATTAAGTATTTTGTAGTTTTGTTTAGTGTATATTTGAAATTATATATGGATATAAGGACTTGATTGCTATCAAAGAAGTTAGAAGGATAATTTTTTGGGGGTTCATAGTAGGTTCTTAGAGGTGATTTTCAATATCTTTGGGTTTTAGAGATAAGTGTGAATGTTGGCAATAATATTTTGAAACTAAATAACAATTGAGGACATAACTATGCCACCATAACTAAAGCACATCAGAAAAACTTAAGAAATATTGCAATCCCATCCAAAAGCAAAAAAAGACTCTTTGGGCAAGTTTGCGATAGTCAAGATATTGTTGATTTAATAGCATTAGTTTTGATTGTCAAATACATTTTACAGTTGAGCATCCTTCATTGACTACTTAAAATTGATGAAAAAGAATTAAACAATTTTAAACCTGTCAATTTCATTTATAATTATTTGTATTATCTCTTTATTTGGGTTTGATTATATTTTACTAATAAATTATATATCAATTGATTACACCTAGATAACTTGTGGTGTTACATTATTTCTTACATTTTGGTGAACCCCAATTTTTTGGTCCCCTTAGTGCTTTGTCTTAGGGTTTTAACCTTCTTTGTAGATTTTTGTAGTTTTTGATTTGATCTTTTTTCTAATTTTTCCCATCTTTTGCTTTGATCTAAAATTTGTATGCTTTAATTGTGTAACATCTTCCTGGGTCAACCATATATTAAGTTTGTATGAAAAACATTTTACACGATCTTATCTTCTTTTTATGTATAACCCTAGACCAAGCCCTTCTCTTATTATGGATCACTTTGAGGTTACTATTATGGAAAATTTGAATACACATTTGTACCTCAATGAGGAAGAACCCTTTGACCATGAACCTTGCTTTGCAAGTGTTGAAAATAAAAATAATAGATATGGCTAACAAATTGCAACTTCTCAAGGAGGATATCAATAAACCAGATAATGATTATAGTCCTTTGGCATTAGCATACTCACTTCATCATTTTCTTACGAAAATAATTATGGGTTGGGCATGCTAAAAGGACTTAACCAAATTTTTTGGAGTATGTAACAATCCTATTGATTCTCACTTGTGCTCACATTGTCAAGATTCTTCTTCCATTCTCCCTTTCTAACCCTAATCAACTAGTTTTCCCATCTCATTCTATTCTTCCTCAAATTTAAATTTATGATATTTGAAGCTCCCCACCGTCCTCTTTCTTCTCACACCCATCACACTCTTTCTCCTACTTCTCGTATTGAAAATGCTTCCATCATTCCCTCATAAGAAAATATCTAACCTACCACAATCATCTCTTCACAACCTCTTTCCCAACCACCTCCTATAATCCCTTCCTCTACATTTCCATCCCATCACATATATAGCCAGCCCATTACTACCCATATTCGTACTAATTCCTCACCATTTCCTAACCTTCTCATCAAAGCATCATGAAAAAGATTGGTCAAGTTAAGAATAGGATGAATAATCTCTCTTCTACTAATCACAATAATTTGATAAATGAACCCAATCATAATACATTATATTATAACATTTTAGCATATCCTTTTCCAATGGACTTCATGGCATCTCAATTTGAATTGTATGATGGCAAAGATGACACAGTTACCCATATAAGAGAATTTAATGTAATTAGTTTAGATTTCTTGATATATTGCATACAAAAATCTTTTCATATACACTAAAGGAATATGCTCTTGATTGGTTCTTCTCACCACCTCACAAATCTATCTATTCATATGCCTATTTAACAATTCTTTTGTTAGAATTTTTTAATCAAATCTTGGTCTAAGGGTCACATGAAAAATTTGTATAATGTAATAAAGGACCAAATGAAAGGATTAATGACCATATAATTCTTTGAAACATTAATTTTTAAAATAAATAATCAACCACCTAATGATGAGTACCAAGGATTATTCATTGATAGCTTGTGTAGTGTAGGAAATTGCATACCATGATAATTTCACTCTATGTTTGGGTCCCTTAACTTATTGGACTTAGTTAAGCTTCTAATTTGCAAAATTATGCATTCCAAAGCCTTATTTTTCTCATTTTTCAAAAGGAGAACCAACATTTGAATAATGCATTTAGTATTTTAATTGTCATGGAATATGAGTGTCCTAGACTCATAGGCTAGGACCCATTTTCCCATAGGCGAATAAGTCCCTCTTAAGTCCTAAGACCCATTTTAAAATATGTATTTGACCATATTTTAATGATTCAAATTTAATTTAAAATTGTCGACTTTTGGAATCTAATTTTTGAGAAATTAAATAAACATCTATAAATACATGTAGTCTTTTTATCATTTTGAAATATAAGCAACATGATCTAATATTATCAAGACTTTATGAGAGAAAAAATTATTAACAAGAGCATTTAAGAGAAGATTTATTAGTCATTTGTTGCAGCAATTCAAGGTCCTAACATCATGTTCAAGTCTATGTGTGTTCATGTCATCTTGTGAAGGATAATATGCATTGTTGATCCTAAAGCATCCAAGCATTTCAAGTATCCAAATCCATCAAGCAAAGCAAGATCAAGTTCCTTGGAGAGATGTGTTTGTCTCTAGTCCTCTAAGGGAATCCATTGAAAGGTGGTGAGTTGTTGCAAGCAAGTGTTCATTCATCATTTCCTTCTCCTTTGCCATTATATTTCTATCAAGGTTTAATTACCAAACTTGGGGTTTAACCAAGGAAAACCACCATTCAAAAAAAAAAAAAAAAATCTCTTTGTGTATTTGCAAATCATAGGTTGAAGAAGGATTAAAGAGATCTTGAAGATAAATTTTGCAATATTGCATTAGTTGTCATCATTATTGTCAAGCCACGAATACTAAGTTGTAGACTTTATTTCTGACTTTCTAATAGTGGGACCTGTGTCAAACCGAATTTTGGAGCCCTAGACTGAGACCCATTCGCCCAGGGGAAAATAATTCCCTCTGCACTCCTCAAAACAAATTTCTAGTGACATGTACATGTGTTTAGACCCTTCTTAGATCTTCCTACAAAGTTTTGTAACAGTCTCTATATTTTTTGAAACCTGCATTTTAAGTACTAGGTCTTATTGTTCATTTAGTTTATTGCAAATAATTTCAATTTAGTTTCAAATCTTCCCTATTGTCCTAAGGACTAAGATCCAGGTCTAATTGGCTCACCATTGAGGTTGAAAGTCAATCCTTACACCAAGTTGTGATCTCTTTCCTAATGAAATTTATAGGGAAAGGAACCTATTAAGATCCCTAAGGGTTTTATAGAACATCATCATCATAAACACCCTTTTTGAAAGGGATTTGGACTTTTCCACTCCATTTCATTTTGGTGAACCTGACATTCTTACATCATACTTTTGTAATTTGGAGATCTTTGAAACCCTAGATCTAGGTTTAGCATTAATTTGTTTTACATTTTATTTAGGGTTACATCTTGCATGTTTTTATCATTTAAAATAATAAAAATTCAAAAATATTGCATACATTTTGCATAATATCTTGCATTAAGGTGTGGCTCAATCATTTAGATCAAAATTATATTCAAAATTGAATTCAAAAAATGGTCATTTTATTCACACACTGTCATACAAATTGCATTTATATTTAATCAGAAATTATAGAAAAACTATCAATGAAGAATTTATTTGCAGTTAGGAACAATGAGCCTAAATATTAGGTCAGACGCTCAAATTTAATTTTTTCAAAACCCTGTGCAAAGGCCCATTCGCCCTTGGGTGAACCTATCCTTGTATAAGTGATTTTCCAAAATTCTATGAATTTATTTGTCTCTATCTACTTCATTTTCCTATACTTACAGATCTTTGTTTCAGTTTCAGAAATTGCATATTTTTGTAGATGTTTGCATTTGATTCAATTGGTGAAAGAAAGTGCATTGTTTAAGATCAAAATTGGCATTCAAAAGAAATCATTTTCAGGTTTTTGCATCTTAAAATTAATCAATTATCATATTTTAGATCTGAATATTGCAATATCTTTTCTAATACATGCATTTTTCTTCCTAGTTTTGGGTGTCTACTATCTTTATTTAGTGTTTTTTGTCCATTTTGGGTACACTTTTGGTTTGGTGAAACTTGTATGAGTATCACAACCTAGTGTCCTACTACCAATGCTTCAATGAGACGTATTACAACACTCATGGCATCCCACGCTAGTACATCCATCGTGGATCTTGAGTTTTCCAAATCTTTCACTTATAGTGTTGACACTAGTCAACTTGTTTTGGACCATATCCCTAATGCTACGATTCAATTCATTGATGTTCAATATCATAAGGTCCAAACCAAATTATCTATTGATATTGCTTTCTCACATATACATAATTAAACATGCACCCAATGGTCCTCTTTACATAACCAAAAGAATCAATGCAAAACCTACAAATGGGATATTAATTGATCTCGTGTGTGTAGAGAATGTGATCACTGAGGAATTCTTATTTGTGCATAAACTTTACAATGACTTTTATGAACAATAGAAAGAATGTATCAAAACGCATGATGTTTTTGCTCGCCCTATGATAGGTTCGATCACTCTTCCATTAAAAATTGGACTGAAACAATTGAATGTATCATTATCCATCATCTTGACGTTGCATCAATTTTGGGTGAAGTTAGGCTATCCATGGCTACGGTCCATGAATGTCATCCCATCGGTCATCCACAATTGCTTGAAATTTCCATTTGAAAACCAAATTTTTACAATGCATCATAGTAGATTTAGTCCTTTGTCTTCCCATGGGAACTTTTCATTAGATTTATTTTGTCTTGAATCTAAGGAACATGTTGCACCTCATGAGGATTTCTTCTTTAAATCATATCAAAAGATCAAAGCAAAGCATATAGAAGAGTTATCCATTACCAATATCCCACATGAAACTAAAAGATCCATAGTTATTCCTCCCACTCCCATTATTGTGGATGAACCTATTCTTGAACCAAAAACTCTCCTAAATAATCAAACTAGTATGATTCTATTCTACCACCTATGTCCTAAAAAATACCAAGAGATAACCATACAATTCCATTTGTGCCTCCTAAAACCAAACAAGTTTATAAACCTAAAGAGGAAGTGGTTTCCCAACCTACAAAGGTCCCTTTTTTCCTCTCCTAAGGGAAGAAAAGAGACCAATGGTTGATAAACCTGCTCCTACATCATCATAACTTGAAAATGGTGAAAGAAGAAATAAAAATGCTAGAGTGTAGGCATAGATGTCGTGGTATTGCTCGTCCATTAGAAGAAAAGAATAAACCAATAATCCAAGTTCAAAAACAACTCAAAAAAATCATGATTATTCTCCACCTTCACCCCAACATGAAGCTTCTCCACCACAACAAAAACAAGAACATACAATGGACATTGGCATTAGACCTCCTATTGTGATTAACTTAGATGATGATAACAAGATTGCTAAAATTGATGAAGTGCATAATGAATTAAATATGTTATTTTTCACTTCTATGAATTTAGATGGGGGAAACCGTGATGATCCTGCTAAAAAGAGTGACCCACCATATGTGTTGAACCTAGTGATTCTCCTAATATGGCACTTTTTGTAGTCCCTTTAGCTAGTTATTTTCCTTTCGTATATGATGAACACAATTGGGATGTGGATGACCTTCTTTAGGTTGGCTTGCATGTGACACACTATCTTTCTTTTCTTTTCATGTTCTTTGTGATTGCATGTATGTAATGTGATCCCCTTGTATCATGCTACTTGGCGTGTCTTTATGTTTGTGAGCTTTCTTTGGATGACCCTTGTTATAAAGGAAGCAAATTTGTTGTGACATTCTTCTATTTGTATCTCCATTCTTCTATCTATCATGAACATTGTCTTTTATTTTGTCTTGTGTTTTCCTTTTGGGGACGATGCAAGGTGTTGAGACATCCAAATTATCTTCCATGTTGACCCAAAAGTTTTTCCTCTACTTTCACTCTCTACATGTGTCATTATTTATTTGTGCTCATTGTTCTATGAAGTATTTGGGGAATGATGATGGTTCTAAGCCCAACATACGTTGAACCCGAATCCATAGATCCCTTATGTGTTATATTTTGAGATTGCACGTGGGGGCAACCCTTTTTAATGAAACAAATTTATTTGGAAATGTATCATTGGCATAGGGCTTTCCAAATAAGCTCTCATTTCCTTTTTATCAATTGACATTTATCATTTCTACTTTAAAGTAATTGCTCACAACATGGCATTTAGAAATTTATTTAAAGTGGGGGCGTACATTGGCATTATTTCATTTTGGTATTTTCACTTTGAAATTTTTTCTTCACTTTTGTTCAAAGGAGTTGGACTTAGTGTAGTGTTCACATAGCACATTGATCATTTTGTGGCACCTTATCAAAGTTATCAGGGAGTATAACTTTTGGTGTTGATGTATGGGAACACACCTGTAGACCTAGTACATCTGTTGGATTGGCCACCCCTTATTTTCTATGGGTACACACTTTGTAGACCTAGTGTGTGTTTCTCATTTTACCTTTTGGGCTCACCTAGTGTATACCTGACTACACTAGCCCTTGTGAGTGTATTTTACGGACATGACATAACACAAATTGCTAGGCCATCCTTTCTTTTCCTCTTTACATTGGCTTTGACAAGCTACATATATCTTTGATACATGTGTGTCCTTTGTGCTTATGTTAGTTTTCCATTGGATCTATGATCTTGGGGGATTGGCCACCTCCTTGATCTTTGTCATCCTATCTCATTAAATTTTTTGCACTTGGACCCCTCTTGACACATATTTTTCTACTTTAGTGTGATTCTAAGCGTAAATTCATACTCTCACTAAAGTGGGGGCTAAATGTAGTGTAGGAAATTGCATACCTTTACAATTTCACACTATGGGTTCCTTAATTTATTGGACTTAATTAAGATTCTAATTTTCCAAATTATGCATTCCAAAGCCTTATTTTCCCTATTTTCTGAAAGGAGAACCAACATTAATTAATAAATTTAATATTATAATTGCCATGGAATATGAGTGTCTTGGAATTATAGGCTAGGACCCATTCGCCCATGGGTGAATGGGTCCCCTTTAATTCCTAAGACCCATTTTAAAAACATGTTTTTGGTGGTATTTTAATGATTCAAATTCAATTTGCAATTGTCGGCTTTTGGAGTCTAATTTTTGGGAAATTAGATAAGCACCTATAAATACATAGTCTTTTTATCATTTGAAATCTAAGCAACATGTTCTAATATTATCAAGACTTCATGAGACAAGATATTATTATCAAGAGCAACTTTATCAGTCATTTTTTGTAGCAATTCAAGGTCCTAACGTCATATTTAGGTCTATGTGTGTTCATGTCATCTTGTGAAGGATAATATGCATTGTTGATCCTAATGTTGGAATATGGCTCTAAGAGATCATTTTTGGCTACTTGTGTTGTCATTGATGGCAACTAGAGTCTGCAGTATGATCCACAATATTAGCATTGTTTATACCAGCAAGGAATTTAAGATTTTGTATTCTACCGGCAGTAAGTATGAAGAACAGGACATCCGGTTGGAAAGTTGATTCAATCAATTTACTAGATTGTTATTTCATGGTGTGGATCTCTAGGGAATCTTTCTTATAATTTACACTATCCTCTGATGAGTCTTGTGGTATAGTATTAAGTCAAAGTTTGAGTTAAGAGATTCGGTAGCATGATTCATGGTTTATTTTTCATTGTGTCCATGTTTTATATAGCATATCGTGGATCTATGTGGAATATGTATTTTGTTATCTCTTATGTTTGGAACCTTGTTTTAGGGCCCTACTAAAGTCTACCAACTTGTGTGGGTACGCTTCATTTCCAATTAGAGATTTGAGCCGACATAAGAAGAAATATTATATTTTATTATGAGGCTGACATACTTTGAATTTATGATTAGCGGGTATATAAAGGAGATTGGAAAACCATTTTTTGTGTGAAATGCAAGTCTTGGTCGTAGATATAATGCAGTAGTAAATGTGTGTCAAAAGAGAGTGAAAAGAGCAGATCGGTTGTTTGAGGGCAGAATAGTTTTGGTATGCTAAGCAATGTAGAGAAGAGCAGAGCAGAGAAGAAGTGTGATCTGGTCAAGAGATCCAAAATTTGACCATGAGCCTTAGTGGAACTGAATCCTGGCATTTTTGATGCTGTACTCTCAGTTCAAAATTTTGTTGTAAACCTTATTATATATGTAAGGCGGTGAGCCTCTTTCTTTTGAGCAGTGAGCTCTAGGCAGTGCGCCTAAATGCAAGTGCATTCCCCTCTTTTATTTTACTTTTAATAAAGTAAACATTGTGGATTAATCTCCACCATGGTTTTTCCCCTAACAGAGTTTCCACACAAAAATATCTGGTGTTACGGTGTTCATTAATGTGACTATATGTTTTCATCTGTTATGTGCCGAAAATGCTATATGAAGTTCTATTATTATTGTTGATAGTTTTAGATTTATTTTGTAAATCAAAATCCTTGAACACTGACTCACCCCCCTCTCAATGTTCCCAATGTCCAACAATTGGTATCAGAGCAGGTTCCTCTTCAGAAGTTTAACAACTTGAGGTTAATCTTGAATTTCAATGGATGTTGGTGGTCTTCAACAACACCTTATGGTGGCACTTGATGATCTTGATCAATCTAAAATGAAGGTCATGGAACTACAAGAAAGTCTTGCAGATGCTGAAAAAATTATTCAATCACTGAAGGATAAGATAAATGTGTCAAGGGAAAAGAGGAAAGAGTTGTGTGATCAGTTGAAGCAAAAATAATGCAAAGGTCTAGATGATGTCCATCTGAATCAAACCCTAAAAGAAATAATAGAAGAATGTGAAAAGCTAGCCAAGGACAATGCAGCTCTAAAAGTTGAGATGAAATCTGTGGCAATGAAGTTTACCAAAGAGATTGGACAAAGAAAGAAGAATGAGGAGAATCTTTCCCAATCCCTGAAAGAAAATTTTGAAGAATGCAACAAAATTAACAGTAGAACCATTCAATTGGAGGTAGAACTGCAACAGGCCAGAAACTATGAACATGAGATTGAGAGACAAATAGTCACTCTTGGAAATGAGCTTGCTGTTGCAAATGAATTCAAAGAAAAGTTCAGGATAAGTTCTGCTAAACTTGATGAGATAACCAAAAGTCAGAAAAATACGAATGACAAGCGAGGTCTCGGCTATGAGAAGGGTGAAAGCTCTGGATCTAAACATGATGCAGGAGCATCCAGTGGTGTAAGGGCAATCTTGCATCACCCAAAAATAATTAAATTTCAAGTTTCTCAGTTTTTAGATGTTTTTACATTTTTGGATACCCTTTTCGTCATAATGAAATTCCCAATTTATGGTTTTTATTTTCTATTCCTGGGTGGAAAGATATTGCAGTTTTAGTTTCCCAGATTTGCACCTGAAAATCTTTCAAGTTAGATTTGAGGCACTTAGAGTTCCCGGATCAGCCCCGAAACTTTCCAAAATTGGCATAGCATATTTTGAGTGCGTTATTGACTTTGTGACCTTTCCAACGGTTCAAACGGTTCACGAATCGGAGTCCCGGATCAAAAGTTATGGCCCCGGGAAGTTGGCACAAGAAGATACAATTGCAAATGTTCTTTTGAAATTTGAACTTCAAGTTGTAATTTCTCGGCGCCAAACCGCCTAAACTCAAATTTGAATGTTGTTTTGGCTCCAAACTAAAGAGGAGCTCTATTTTTGGGTGGGTTTCTAATTTTTGGGTAACTTTTTGGGGACAAGCTCGCATATTGTGAAAAGGTGATTCTGTAGCTTTCTGTAACTTACATGTGTTGTAGAACTTGGGGATTTGAGATCCTTTGCATGTAAGAAGCTCCATTTTTTGAATAATAAAATTATTCTCTTGTTTGTGGGTTATTTTCTAAGTCTCGGGCTGCGCCCTCATCAAAACAGAAGAACTTTGAAAAGAAGAACAAAGGCAGAAGACATCTGGTAAGGCAACCTAATGCTCAAAGATTTAATGGATATTGCTTTGCTTGTAATAAATTTGGACATATGGCTTCTCTATGTAGAAGAAGGATAAACCCTAGTACTCCATTATTTTCTAGCCAATGTTTTAAATGGAAGAAATTTGGTCATAAGGAATTAGAATGCAGAAGTATGCCTGTTAATACAAGTAACATTAAATGCTATACCTGTGGAATAATTGGACATGTTGCTAATCAATGCAGGCCAAGAGGAAATCAGTGGAATGGATGGTATAGACAGAAAGGTCTAGTATGTTTCAATTGTAACAATCTTGGACACCTTGCAAGATTTTGTAGGAACATAAACATGAATAAAAGTGGTCCAGTTTATCAAGGAAGAAATTCACAGAAAGACAACAAAGGAAAAGAAAAAGCATCTGTGGAAGAGATAAGAGATCAGATGAAGAAAATATGGGTGAAGAAAAGTGAATCTGATGAAGGAGACAAGGTTGTACCGGAAGCTCCCTTCGGTAACTCTTCTGGCAATTGATATTAGGCTAGTGGGCTAGGGGGAGTTTTTCATGAAAATATCTTGTCCCCTTGTATATAATTGGAACTGAATTCTTGGATTTCGCCAATCATCATGTTATTCATTAATGGAAGTATTATCAATCCTATGTCGAATTGGATGAAATGGTACAGGTCCGCAATTGAATTATTCGCATGTTGTTTGAGTTTGTAGAGTGACCAGAACTTCTAGGGAAACACATTTAATGCGACAAAAAGTAAAGTAGGTGAAGTTATAAAAGGGGCATTTGAAACCCTAATTCGTCATTGTGCATTGAAGGAGAATAGTTTGAGAGCATTTTCTGCAAAATTTCAAAGGTGCAAAAGGTGATCCTAGCAACGAATTTCCAGGTATTTCTATTGATCATTGATTTCATATCTATTTTTTTGGTCAATAGAACTCTGTTCGGGGTGAAACATGAAGCAAATCAAAGGAACCATAACACTAGATGAGTATAGTAGCCAAAATATTAGGGATGAAAGAAATTTGTTATCGCTCACCGATTTTAGGAGGCTTGAAGGATCAAAGCATAAGAATTTGGATATATGGAACAAATATCCTTGTTTCATCAATATAGAGATAATTCGGTTTGTTCTGAACAAATTGGACGGTGATATCCTCACTCTAGACAAACCTTATCAAATTTCTAAGGATGTGATTAGAAATTTAACAGGCTTATGCAATGTTGGTGATATACTGTAAAAGAAGTCGATTCACAATGTGGAGGTCGAAGCCCTAACGGGAATAAGGGGAGATCAGAGGGCTCTGATAATTACATCAATTAAAGATCCTTTGACAAGGTATGTGGCGCATGGAATCTCATACAAGATCTACTTTAGAAACTGTGAAGGATCAACCTTGGCGGGTGCTGCATATATCGCTCATAAAATGATAATTGAAAATGAAGATTTTGACCTATGTAGTCTCATAAAGGATCAACTAATGGAGAATGTTCAATTAATGAAGGATATTGACTATCCCTTCAAGTTTGGCACTCTAGAAATATGTATTATGATATATTTTCTAAATTGTTTGCCTATGAAGGACAATGTAGTGTGGAAAGAAAATATGCCAATTTGCAAGCAAATATTCAATCATTATAACTCTTTTAAAAATTGTGAACAAGTGTATGAAAGCTTCTTTAGAAAGGTGTTAGAAAGGTTTGGGGAAAGTGTTATCCCTCTCCCGGTAAAGTTAACTGAAATTGGTTCATCCTCTGGAAAGGAAGAGAAAAAGCAGAAGAGAGGAAGAGATATGGGTGGTGTCACTCCTTTGGTACCCAAGTTTGCAAAGGTTGAAGAAAAAGGGAAAGAACAATTAGTTGTGGATGTAGAGGATGAGATTTCTGAAGAATATACTCCAAAAGATCAACCAAAACCAGGTGAACAGGAAATAATAATAGTTGAAGACGGTGATGAAGAAGGTGCTATGTTCAAATCAAAGATAGTGCAAATCATTCAGGATGAGGATGGTATGCAAAAGATATCATACATATGGTTAAATGGGCCATCTTATGAGCAAGATATTATTGAAAACACTCTAGAAAGATACTTTGTTGTTAATAATATTGAGTTGGAGAGTCTGTACGATGTTCTCCTAGAAGAACTAATTGAGTGTGTCAAGGAAGCTATGGAATCCGTGCCTCTGGATAGAAAAGAGAAGGAAATAATTTCTCATTTGCAATTTAGGCCATCTCTTACTAAACTGAAGAAGAGATTGAATGTGCTGAGACAATGTATTGATTCAACCAATAAAGTTTTCAATTACTGTCTTAAGTGGGCTCATGTAGTAGGAAAGTACAAGGATAAGTTAGAGGAAATAAAAAAAGAGCTTGTCAGAACTGGGCAAAATTATAGTATGTCTTTGGACAAGAATGGAGATGTTAAGAAGAAGGTTCATGCTCTGTAGGTTGAGCATACAAAGGTCCACTATGCGAGGAATACTCTTATTGATGCCTTCTGGAAAGTAAAAGACATAACTGAAGGGAGATTAGAGCAGATGATTGAAGTGCTTAAGTCAAGAGAAAAGTTGGAAGATGCATTCACCATTCTTGAGTCTCTTATTCAGATCATCAACAGAACATCAAAGAATAACAACTTGATTATTTCCATTTGGATTGCGGTGGATTCCTGGAAGAAATTCCTTCCATAAATGAAAGATAGGTATAAAATAATTTTCTAAATTTTTGTAGTAGTTGTCAAATTTTGATCAATTTTTGCATCATCAGTTGGGGAGAGAATGGAGTAAGAGTAAGTGCAGTAAAATATTAAAGGGGAGAGAAATAAGATGAGAAGCATAGAGCAGATATAGTAGAGCTTTGTCATTGATGTCAAAGGGGGAGAGAATGAGTGAAAAATTACCTTGACATCCATAGGGGAAGTAGTAATTTTGGTCTTGCTGAGTTTTTGGTTTTGACACTTAGTCAATTTTTCACTAAGTGTTGCCATCAATGCCAAAGGGGGAGATTGTTGGCATATGGCTATGAGAGATCATTTTTGGCTACTTGTGTTGTCATTGATGGAAACTAGAGTCTACAGTATGATCCGCAGTATTAGCATTTTTTATACCGGAAAGGAATTTAAGATTTTATATTCTGCTGGCAGTAAGTATGAATAATAGGACATCTGGTTGGCAAGTTGATTCGATCACTTTATCGGATCGTTATTTCATGGTGTGGATCTCTAGGGAATCTTTCTTAGCATTTACACTATCCTCTTATGAGTCTTGTGGTATAGTATTAAGTTGAAGTTCGAGTTAAGAAATTTGGAAGCATGATTCATGGTTTATTTTCCATTGTGGCCGACATGTTTTATATAGTGTATCGTGGATCTATGTGGAATATGTATTTTGTTATCTCTTATGTTTGGAACCTTGTTTTAGGGCCCTACTAAAGTCTAGCTGACTTGTGTGGGTACGCTTCATTTCCAATTAGATATTTGAGCCGACATAAGCAAAAATATTATACTTTATTATGAGGCCGACATACTTTGAATTTCTGATTAGCAAGTATATAAAGGAGATTGGAAAACCATTTTGTGTGTGAAATGCAAGTCATGGTCATAGATATAATGCAGTAGTAAAGGTGTATCAAAAGAGAGCGAAAAGAGCAGATCAATTGTTTGAGGGCAGAATAGTTTTGGTATGCTAAGTAATGCAAAGAAGAGCAGAGCAGAGAAGAAGTGCGATCCGGTCAAGAGATCTGGAATCTGATCATGAGCCTCAGTGGAACTGAATCTTGGCATTTGTTGATGTTGTACTCTTAGTTCAAAATTTTGTTGTAAACCTTATTATATTTGTAAGGCAGTGAGCCTCTTTCTTTTGAGCAGTGAGCTCTAGGCAATGCGCCTGAATGCAAGGGCATTCCCCTCTTTTATTTTACTTTTAACAAAGTAAACATTATGGATTAATCTCCATCATGGTTTTTCCCCTAACAAGGTTGCCACACAAAAATATCTGGTGTTATGGTGTTCATTAATGTGACTGTATGTTTTCATCTGTTATGTGCCATAAATGCTATATGAAGTTCTATTATTGTTGTTGATAGTTTTAGATCTAATTTGTAAGTCAAAATCCTTGAACATTGATTCACCCCCCCTCTTAGTGTTCCCAGTGTCCAACACCTAAAGCATCCAAGCATTTCAAGTATCCAAATCCATCAAGCAAAGAAAGATCAAGTTCCTTGGAGAGATGTATTTGACTTCAGTCCTCTAAGGGAAGCCATTGAAGGGTGGTGAGTTGTAGCAAGCAAGTATCCATTCATCATTTCCTTCTCCTTTGTCATTATATTTCTATCAAGGTTTAATTACCAAACCAGGGGTTTGACCAAGGCAAACTACCATTCAAAACAAAACAATTTTTCCTCTTTGTGTATGCACAGATTATAGGTTGAAGAAGGATTGAAGAGATCTTAAAGAGAAATTTTACATTATTACATTAGTTATCATCATTGTTCTCAAGCCATGAATACTAAGTTGCAAACTTTATTTTTTACTTTCTAATAGTGGGACCTGTGTCAAACTGAAGCTAAGATCCTGCATAAGAGGATTGTGAAAAGCTGTTTTGGAGCCCTAGACTGAGACCCATTCACCCAGGGGAAAATGAGCCCCTCTACACTCCTCAAAAGATTTTTTTGGTGACAAGTACACATGTTCAAACCCTTCTTAGATCCTCCTACAAAATTCTATAATAGTCTCTATATTTTTTGAAACTTGTATTTTAAGTACTAGGTCTTATTGTTCATTTAGTTTATTGCAAAATGTTTCAATTTAGTTTCAGATCTATCCTATTGTCCTAAGGACTGAGATCTAGGTTTGATTGGCTCACCATTGAGGTTGAAAGTCAATCATTACACCTTGTGATCTCTTTCCTAATTAAATTTATGGGGAAAGGAACCTATTAAGATCCCTAAGGGTTTTATAGAACATCATCACCATAAACACCCTTTTAGAAAGGGATCTCCTTTTCCACTCCATTTCATTTTGGTGAACTTAACGTTCTTACACCATACTTTTTTGATTTGGAGATATTTGAAACCCTAGATCTAGGTTTAGCATTATCTTGTTTTACATTTTATTTAGGGTTACATATTCCATGTTTGCATCATTTAAAATCAGAAAAATCCAAAAATATTGCATAGATTTTGCATAATAGCTTGCATTAAGGTGTTTTTCAGTCATTTAAATCAAAATTACATTCAATATTGCATTAAAAAAATGTCATTTTGCTCATACAAATTGCATTTATATTTATTCAAAAATTATAGAAAAACTATCAATGAAGAATTAGTTTGTAGCTATGAACAATGAGCCTACATATTAGGTCAGACACTCAAATTTAAATTTTTCAAAACCTTGTGCAAAGACCCATTCGCCCTTAGGTGAACCTATCCTTGTACAAGTAATTTTCCAAAATTCTATGAATTTATTTGTCTTTGTCCACTTCATTTTCATGTACTTGCAGATCTCTATTTTAGTTTCAAAAATTGCATATTTTTGTAGATGTTTGCACTTGATTCAATTGGTGAGAGAGAGTTCATTATTTAAGATCAAAATTGGCATTCAAAAGTAATCATTTCTAGGTTTTTGCATCTTAAAATCAGTCAATTATCATATTTTAGATATGAATATTGTAATATCTTTTTGAATACATGCATTTTTCTTCCTAGTTCTAGGTGTCTACTATCGTTATTTAGTGATTTTTGTCCATTTTGGGAACACTTTTTCTTTGGTGAAACTTGTAATAGTATCACAACTTGGTGTCCTACTACCAATACTTCAGTGAGACATAGTACAAGACTCATGGCATCCCACATTAGTACATTTGTTGTGGATCTTGAGTTGTCTAACTCTTTCACTTATAGTGTTGACACTAGTCAACCCATTTTGGACCATATCCCTAATGTTATAATTTGATTCATTGATGTTCAATCTCGTAAGGGCCAAACAAAATTGTCTCTTGACATTGCTTTCTGACATATTGATAATTAAACATGCACCTGATGGTCCTCTTTACATATCTGAAAGAATCAATGACAAACCTACAAATGGGATATTAACTGATCTCGTGTGTGTAGAGAATGTGATCACTGAGGAATTCTTATGTGTGCTTGAACTTTACAAAGATTTTTATGAACAATCTGATGCAGGAGCATCCGGGAAAATCACAGCTATCCTGCACAACCAAAAGAGCTCTATTTCCTATGTTATTTTGTTTTTTAAAATTTTGTCTTGGTTTTATTTTTGGCTTGCAGGCAACAAATTATTTAATCTAATTTTTCTCTCCAAGGTTGAGATTGTGGAGATTATTTTTTTGGTAAAAGAATGGGTGAATTTTAGCTAGTTTATGGTCCCAAAAAAGTGAAAAATGGAATTTATCTTGGAAGCCCAAAAGGCCACACCCTAGATGATTTTTCTCCATTATTGGAGCATTTTGTAACTCTTTTTTTATTTTCTTTGTGGGGAATTCGAAGTTGGGTGCCCAAGTAGTGGAAAAGAAGGAGGTTCTAGAATTAACCAATTTTAGAGTCTCTTATTGATGGCTTGTAGGTGAAGCTACAGCCTACTTTTTGGGACTGGTTTTTGATGTATTTGCTACAAATTGAATGTGGATTCCATTGCCCAGATGAATAGAAGAAGCTTGATGCTGAAGATAAAGAAAAGATGAGGGATTTTTGATGCAAAACCAGGGCATACCTTTCCCAATCATCCATGAGAGAAGGAGAGATGATTTTCTGCTCCTATGTGTTGCCTATAGTTTCTTTTTTGGTATTTTCAAACAGTTTTTGTATTGTTTTGTTTGTAGGAAGAGAAAAACTTATACCCGATTTGATCGAGTAGTGTTGTTTGCAAATGAAAGCACTTGTAATGGGAGATGCTTGTAATTTTGAATCTTTTGCAAATGAGAATGAAAGTATCATGTTTATTTGCTGCTAAAGTTGCTTTTTGCTGCATTTTATTTCTTAGAATAGTGTAATAGAGCAGTTTGGGTTGTAACAATTGACAGCCTAAAAAGGCTCTCGGTTGTTGGCTGCATCATTTGGTATCATAGTAGGGCTTGAAGGAGTTTATAAGGAAGATATAGAATGGAACATAGAGGAAGGGGTAGAGGAATGCCCCCATGAGGAGAAGAAAATATGGCACTCGTGGAGATGCTAAGAGGGATTACAACAAGATTAGAAGCCATAGAAACTTCTCAAAGGAGAGGGGTTCCTGTTCAAGATGTCAGTGAAGATGAGGAAGAAGCTCCTGAGGTTGCAGCTAAATAGGGAGGAGACCCATGGGAAGAGAGGTTTTTACAAGCATTGGAAAAGCTTGAGAGTAATCCAAAAATGGAACCATCAAGCTACAGTGGGAGTATGAAGCCTAAGGAACTCATTGATTGGATTGCAGAAATGGATAAGTATTTTGATCTAGAATCCATTGATGAAAATAAGAAGGTAAAATATGCTAGCACCAGACTAAAAGGACATGCTTCCATATGGTGGGATAAAGTGCAGATTGATAGGAAAAGAAAAGGAAAGGAGAAAATAAAATCATGGGAAAAAATGGTCACAAAGTTGAAGGCCAAGATTTTACCTATGGATTATCACATCAATATAATCAAGAGATCACAAAACCTTAAACAAAAGGATCTCAATGTCATGAAGTATACAAAAGAGTTCTATAGATTGAGAATTCATGTTGGACATGTCGAAGATGATGAAGAGCAAGTTGCTTGGTATGTGAATGGCCTAAGGATTAATATCCAAGATGAACTTAACATGATCTTGATTAGAATAGTGGAAGAAGCTTACCAGTATGCATTGAAGGTGGAGAAAAAGTTGGCAAGAAAGCAACAAGGAAGCTTTAGAGGAAGGGGAAAACCCTTATGAGGAAGAGGACAAACAAGTATAGGAAGATGGAAACAAGCAAAGGAAGAAGAAACAAGTTGGTCATAACAAACACTAGTGACAAATGCAAGAGGAAGAGGGGATTATTCAAGGGGAAGAGGTGAAACTTCTAGAGGAAGAGGATTTTTAGGAGTTTGTTTCAGCTATTGGGAGATAGGTCATAGGTCCTTTGAGTTCCCTCAAACAAAAGAATTAGAGAAGATAAAAACTAGAAGAGGATATGCCACAGAAGCTGAGCGTGAGACAAAATTGGTTGACCTAGAAGATGAAGAAGTTCTAATATTGAGAAGAGTGCTTCTGAAACTAGAGAAGGAGAAACTAGAACCAATACAAAGGAGAAGCTTGTTCAAAACCATTTGCAAGGCACAAGGAAAATGTTGCACTATCATTGTGGACAACAGAAGTACTGATAATTTAGTGTCACAAGAGATGGTGGAAAAGCTGAAACTAGAAAGGACAAAGCACCCAAATCCATATCGAGTCACTTGGTTAAAAAAAGGACATCAAGTTTTAGTAATTGAACAATGTTTGGTGAGTTTCCAAATTGGTGGTTACAAGGATGAAATTGTATGTGATGTAATGCCAATGGATGCTTGTCATATACTTTTGGGAAGGCCATGGAAATATGACTGCAAAGCAATCCATGACGGTGAATCAAATACCTATACAATGACAAAGGATAAGAAAAAGTATGTCATGAACCTGCTAAAGGAGAAGCAAAATGAAGTGGGAAATGATACAAAGGTATGCATAATCACTGGGAAACAATTTTTGAAGGAGTTAAATGAGGAAGAACTGTGTTATGCTTTAGTTTCTATGCGAATAGAAGTTGGGACAACAAGTGAAGAACATGAAATACCTAAGGAAATCAAAGAAATATTACAAGAATATGATAGTATTTTGATGAAGGAACTTCCAGATGGACTCCCACCAATTAGAAGTATAAGCCATTGCATGGATTTGATACCAGGAGTGATCTTACCAAACAAGGCAACATACAGAATGAGACCAAAAGAGAATGGGGAGATAAATAAACAAGTGCAAGGGTTGTTGGACAAAGGTTTGATAAGAGAAAGCTTGAGCCCATGCGTAGTACGAACAATTTTGGCACCCAAAAAGGATGGAGAATGGCACATGTGTATGAATTCAAGTGCCATAAACAAGATAAAAATAAAATATAGATTTTTATTGCCATGAATGGATGACTTGATGGATTGTTCAAGTGGAGCAAGGTACTTCACCAAGATTGACTTGAAGAGCGGGTATCATCAGATAAGAATCAGAGAAGGAGATGAATGGAAGACCACATTCAAGACAAAGGAGGGACTATATGAGTGGTTGGTTATGTCATTTGGTCTCACAAATTCCCCAAGCACATTCATGAGGTTGATGAACGAGGTCCTCAAACCGTTTCTAGGTAAGTTTTTAATTGTCTATCTTGATGACATCTTGATTTGTAGTAAGGAGAAGGATGAACATTTAGAACATGTGAGGGCTATTTTGCAAAGATTAAAAGAGGAAAAGTTGCTGGTCAATCTTAAGAAATGTGTCTTCATGAAGGAGGAATTGGTGTATTTTGGTTTTGTCATCTCAAAGGAAGGCCTGTGAATGGATCCAAAAAAGGTTAAGGAAATTCTAGAATGGCTATCTCCTAGGAGCATGTTTGAAGCTAGGAGTTTTCATGGTTTGGAAGGTTTCTATAGGAAGTTTATCAGAAATTTTAGTAGTATTTGTGCACCAATCACTAACACAATGAAAGGGGATAAAAGAGAATTCAAGTGGACAGTTGCAGCAGAGCGGAGTTTTAACATCTTGAAGGAGAAAGTAACAAAACAACCCATATTAGCCTTATCAGATTTCAACAAAGTGTTCCAAGTTGATTGTTATGCAAGTGGGAAATCAATAGGAGGGGTTTTGAGTCAAGAGGGAAGACCTATAGCTTACTTTAGCAAAAAATTAAATGTAGGACCAAGAGTTCTATGCTATTGTGCAAGCACTCGAGAAATGGAGATACTATTTGCTGCCCAAGGAATTTGTTCTCTACACTGATCACCAAGCTTTGCAATACATCAATAGCCAAGGTAATCTCAATAAAAGGCACGTGAAATGGGTGGAGTTTTTACAAAGGTATTCATTTGTTCTTAAGCATAAGAGTGGTAAATCTAATTGGGTAGCAAATGCTTTAAGTACGAGATGCCTATTGTTGAATAAACTACAAATTGATGTTATGGGATTTGATTTGATGAAAGAAATGTATGAACATGATCTTGATTTTGGTGAAGCATGGGCTGCATGTAAGAATCCTTTAGAGGGTGATAGAACCAAATGGATGGAGTATTTTATTCAAGAGGGGATGTTGTTTAAAGGGAAAAAATTGTGCATACCAAGGGGCTGTATGAGAGAAAACTTGATTTGAGAAAAACATCGTGGGGGACTTGGTGGACATTTTGGAGTGGATAAAAATTTGGGACAGCTGAGCGAAGCTTATTATTGGCCATGTATGGGAAAATATGTGAAGAATTTGATTCAAAGGTTTACCATTTGTCAACATGCTAAAGGGACAAGTCAAAACACGAGACTATATCAGCCGTTGCCAATTCCGGAAAAACCATGGGAGGAAGTAAGTATGGATTTCATTCTTAGGCTGCCTAAGACTAAAAAAGGAAATGATTCCATATTTGTCATAGTTGATAGATTTTCAAAAATGGCTCACTTTATTCTATGCAAAAGGACCAATGATGCTTCAAATATAGCCAATTTGTTTTTCAAAGAGGTTGTTAGATTACATGGCTTGCCAAGGAGTATTGTTTCCAATAGGGACACCAAGTTTGTTAGTCATTTTTGGAGGACATTATGGAAAATATTGGGTACTCATTTAACTTATAGTTCAGCCTATCATCCTCAAATGGATGGGAAAAAATAGGTGGTAAATAGGAGCCTTGGAAATTTGTTGAGATGCTTGATAGATGGGAGGCCAAAACTGTGGGATTTAATACTAGCACAAGCTGAATTTGCCTATAAGAACTCCATAAATCGAAGCACAGGTAAGAGCCCTTTCCAATTTTTTATGGTTTCAGTCCAAAGGGGGTTCATGAATTAAGAGATAGTGCAGATTTGGGAAGGAAAAGTGCAACAGCTGAAGATTATGTTGACTATATGCATGAACTTTACCAAGAAATCAAGGAGAAGTTGGAAACTAGTGCACAAAAATACAAGGCTCATGTAGATTTGAAAAGAAGAAATCAAGAATTTGAGATGCGAGAGTTGGTCTTAGCTCACTTACGAAAGGAAAGATTCCCTCAAGGCACCTACAACAAGCTACAACATAAAAATATTGGACCATGCAAGGTGCTCAGGAAGTTTTTAGCAAATGCCTATGAAATTGACTTGCCTCCAGAGATTGATATATCGCCAATCTTCAATGTTGCTAATTTGTATAAGTTTCATGGTGAAGAGGTAAAAGAGGGCAGCAATGATAATTCTAATGCACAAGATTTGGTACATTGGACACAACATATTCTATCCAAACCGAATGAAGAAGTGGACGAGGTTATTGATTCTAGAGAGTCAAGAAAACACAAGGAAAGGAGTATAAAGAATATTTGATCAAATGGAAGGGAAAGAAGATGGAAGGGCCCACATGGATTGCTGCTCCTGAGCTATACAAGCTTGGGATTCCACCTCCAAATTGAATGTTCATGGAACATTCTTTCTTACCTCGGTTGTTTGATGCATGAGCATCTGGGAAAATCACAGCTGTCCTGCACAACCAAAAGAGCTCTATTTCCTATGTTATTTTGTTTTTTTTTTTTTAAATTTCTTGGTTTGATTTTTGGCTTGCAGGCAAAAAATTATTTAATCTAATTTGTCTCTCCAAGGTTGAGATTGTGGAGATTATTTTTCCAGTAAAAGAATGGGTGAATTTTATCTAGTTTATGGTCCCGAAAAAGTGGAAAATGGAATTTATCTTGGAATCCCAAAAGGCCACGCCCCAAATGCTTTTTCTCCATTATTGGAGCATTTTGTAACTCCTTTTTTATTTTCTTTGTGGGGAATTCAAAGTTGGGCACCCAAGTAGTGGAAAAGGAGGTTATATAATTAACCAATTTAAGAGTGCCTTATTGATGGCTTGCAAGTGAAGCTACACCCTACTTTTTAGGACTATTTTTTGATGTATTTGTTGCAGATTGAATGTGGAATTCATTGCCTAAATGAATAGAAGAAGCTTGATGTTGAAGATAAAGAAAAGATGAGGGAATTTGATGCAAAACCAAGGCATACCTTTCCCAGGAATCCATGAGAGAAGGATAGATGATTTGTTGCTGCTATGTGTTGCCTATAGTTGCTTTTTTGGTGTTTTCAAAGAGTTTTTGTATTGTTTTGTTTGTAGGAAGAGAAAATATTATACCAAATTTGACCGGGTAGTGCTGTTTGAAAATGGAAGCACTTGTAATGGGAGATGCCTGTAATTTTGAATATTTTGCAAATGAGAATGAAATTATCATGTTTATTTGCTGCTAAAGTTGCTTTTTGCTGCATTTTATTTTTTAGAATAGTGTAATAGAGTGGTTTGGGCTGCAACAATTGACAGCCTGAAAAGGCTCTCGATTGTTGGCTACATCACAATCAAAAGAATGTATCAAAACACATGATGGTTTTGCTCGCCCTACGATAGGTTTGATAACTCTTCCATTAAAAGTTGGACTAAAACAATTTAATGTATCATTCTCCATCATCTCGACGTTGGATCAATTTCATATGAAGTTAGGCTATCCATGGCTACGCTCCATGAATTTCATCCCGTCAGTCATCCACAAGTGCTTAAAATTTCCATTTGACAACCAAATTTTTATAGTGCATCATAGTGGATTTAGTCTTTTGTCTTCCTGTGGGAAATTTTCATTGGATTTCTTTTGGGCCGAACCTATGGAATCTATTGTACCTCGTGAGGATTTATTCTTTAAATCATGTCAAAAGATTAAAAAAAAAGCGTACTGAAGAGTTATCCCTTGCCAATATCCCACCTGAAACTAGAAGATCCATAGTTGTTCCTCCTACTCCCATTATTGTGGATGAATCTATGCTTGAACCAAAAGTTATCCTGAATAATCAAACTAAGTATGATGCTATTATGCCACCTATGTCCTACAAAATACCAAGAGATAAACATACAATTCCATTTTTTCCTCCTAAAACCAAACAAGTTTATAAACCTAAAGAGAAAGTGGTTTCCCAACCCGCGAAGGTCCCTTTTGTTCCTCTCCTAAGGGAATAAAAGACACTGATGGTTGATAAACTCACTCCTACATCATCATAACTTGAAAACCATGAAATAATAAATCAAAATGGTAAATAACATAGGTGCAGATGTTGTGGTATTGCTCATCAATTAGAAGAAAAGAATAAACCAATAATCCAAGATCAACAAACAACTCAAAAAAAGAATGATTATTCTCCACCTTCGCCCCAACGTGAAGCTTCTCCACCACAAAAAAAAAATAACATACAATATACATTTACATTAGACCTCCTATTGTGATTAGTTGGATGATGATGATGAGATTACTAAAATTGATGAAGTGCATAATGAATTGAATTTGTTATTTTTCACTTCTATGAATTTGGATGGGAGAAACCATTACAATCCTCCTAAAAAGAGTGACCCACCATGTGTTGAACCTGGTGATTCTCCTATTATGACACTTTTCATAGTCCCTTTGGCTAGTTATCTGCCTTTCGTATATGATGAACAATATTGAGATGTGGATGACTTGCTTTAGGTTGGCTTGCATGTGACATACTATCTTTCTTTTATTTTCATGCTCTTTGTGATTGCATGTACGTAATGTGATCCCCTATATCATGCTACTTGGAATTTCTTTATGTTTGTGAGCTTTCTTTGGATGACCCTTGTTACAAAGGAAGAAAATAGGTTGTGACATTCTTCTATTTGTATCTCCATTTTTCTATCTATCATGAACATTGTCTTTTATTTTGTCTTGTGTTTTCCTTTTGGGGATAATGTAAGGTGTTGAGACATCCAAAGTCTCTTTCATGTTGACCCAAAATATTTTCCTTTTCTTTCTCTCTCTATCTATCATTCTTCCTTTGTGTTCATTGTTCTACGAAGTATTTGGGGAATGATGATGGTTTCAAGATCTATTATATCATTGTAGCGAAGATATATGCTGACCCCAAATCTGTAGATTCCTTATGTGTTATCTTTTGAGATTGCATGTGGGGGAAACCCTTCTTAATGAAAAAACTTTATTTGGAAACATATCATTGGCATAGGGCTTTCCAAATAAGCTCTCATTAACCTTTTATTAATTGGCATTTATCATTTCTACTTTAAAGTAATAGCTCAAAACATGGCGTTTAGCAATTTATTTAAAGTGGGGGTGTACATTAACATTATTTCATTTTGGTATTTTTAGTTTGACATTTTTGCTTCACTTTCATTCAAAGGAGTTGGAATTAGTGTAGTGTTCACATAGCATATTGATCATTTTGTGGCACCTTATCAAAGTTATCAGGGAGTATAACTTTTGGTATGGTTGATTTATGGGAACACACCTATAGACCTAGTGCATCTTTTGCATCTACTGCCCCTTCTTTTCTATGGGTACACACCTTGTAGAGCTAGTGTGTGTTTAGATCATTTTACCTTTTGGGCCCACCTAGTGTATACTCGACTACACTAGCTCTTGTGAGCATATTTTATGGATGTTGCATACCACAAATTGCTAGTCCATCCTTTTTTTCATTTTTACATTAGTTTGAAATTCTATGCTTGTGAATCTTGTCTTTAGAGGAGAATTATTTTTCTTTAGAGGAAGTATATATCTTTGGATTATGTTCTACATCTATCTCTAGGAGATTCTGGATTGACATCTTTAGTTGTGTGGCCTACAATACTTATTGGAGTGTGTTTGATTTTGGTATTGACATGGAGACACTTGAGTGTAATTAATAAACAACACATATAATCCTTCTTCTTGCATATTCCTTTTAGGAATGGGAAGACATCTATTGTAAGAATGGAAAGATTGAAGGTATTGACATTGATGTCAATCGGTCAGCCAGTTATCTACTAGTTGGCTATATATGTCAAGAATATTAAGAAAATTGTAATAAAGATATGTTGCAGGTGTTATGTGGTTGCTTCGATTTTTTGTTCGGATTTGTTCCTATGGTTGTGCAGTTTAGATATGTTGTTCATGGTTGTGAGAAGGTGCTATATTCAGATTCTTGGTTGCTAGTTTTTGGTACAATGCAAGTTGTGTTCACTAGTTGTGAACTATGGTTCTCTTTGATTTTGATTGAGGTTCGAGAGAAATGGTGTTGGTCTAGATTTCTCTTTAATGAAATATTATGACGTATGGTTCTAAATTTGAGTTTCCCTGATTGTATTGAAGTTAATTTCAGCATTTGGAAAGTTTGTGATTAATGGTTCTATGTGTTTTACACTGGTGTGGCTGACCTTGTGTGAACTACTACTTTCGAGAATGATGAAGCACGTTGGATCTGTTTGGGTCCCTACGAAGTGTGCATTTGGGTCTCCATCATTCTAATTCCACCCTAGGATGTTTTGACAGTGACCTAATTTGAATTTAGATTTGGATAGCCGACTTTGGATATGTTTCAAAGTTGAAGATGGTATAAATACAAGATGAGTTAGTAATGGAAAATATACAAGAGCAAAGAAGAAGCACAATAAGAGAAAAGAGAAAGTGCAGTTTTGTGTGACATTGATTCTATTCAATAAGAATGTGTGTTGAGAGTGTGGGAGATTAGTGCAAAGCTTAATGTCGAGTTTCTAGATGCAATGAGCAAAAGGAAAAATCTATCATTCATGCAAGTTGATCGAGTGACTGTGGTGGAATCCTTTGTTGCATTGGGATTGTAGTCTCTCTATAACAAGTCTTCTTTGTCTTCTTTGTATATCTGTGGCGGTGAGCCCTCCGGGTTGTAGCCCTATTGGGCAGTGAGTCCTTATTTCAGGAAGTGAGCCTCGGGTAGTGAGCCTTTTTGTAATCGATTTTGATATTCTTTATAGTGTGAGTTAATCCTCACCATGGTTTTTCCCTCATTGGGTTTTCCATGTAAATCTAGTGTTATTGTGTGTATGTGTTGGATTTTAGTTTTTGCATTGTCATTTGATGATTAATCATTTAAGTAGTATTAAGTATTAGTTTTGGTGATTGAATTAAAGGTTTAATTATATGACAACTGATTCACCCCCCCTCTCAGTTGTCCTATTCAACAATTTGTATCAGAGTGCAAGGTTCCTCGGTGAAGAGCTTAATCGCTTGAGGAAGGTTTGGAATGGCTAGAAAAATAATTTTTGATTATCGAAGGTTTGATGGAACTGACTATGGTATCTAGAAAGTATTAATGGAAGAATATCTAGAGTATTGTAGATATGATGTGGAGAAAGCTTACAAAAATCCTTACACTCCTCCTCCTAATGGTTCGAGTACACTTGAAGAGATCAAAGCACATGAAGTGATTAATAAGGAAAAGTTCATCTTGAAGAATAGTCTGGTACATTCCAAGTTGATTAAGGTTCAAAATTTGAAAACGGCTAAGGAAGTTTGGGATGCTTTGGAAAGAGCACATGATGGTGATGAAAGAGTTAAAGAAGAGAAATTACAGAACTTGGAAACACAGTTTGATCTTCTACATATGTATGAAGATGAGAATATTAAAGCTTATGTACAAAGATTGGATGAGATAGTGGTTGGAATGAGAGGACTTGGTGCTACTATAGATGAAGAAAGGATTGTAAAGAAGATTTTTATAACTCTTCTTGATGCTTATAGTGAGAAAGTGAGTGTTATTGAGTAGACTATAGACTATAAGAATTGTACTAAGGAATTTCTATTGGAATTTTTGATATCTTATGAGATGAGGAAGTCGAGTCTAAGGAATGGGTGCAAATCAAAGATTGCTTTTAAAGCTACAAAAGCTGAAGATCCAGATGAAGAAAACTTTGATGAAATAGAAGCCAACTTTGTAAGAAGAATGAGGAAAGGCTTTGGTAAGTATGCAGGTAAGTTTCCCTTTAAATGCTTTAGTTATGGAGAAATCGGTCATTATGTTGCAAAGTGTCTAAAAACAACTAAAAGAAATAAACAAAGATATGAGAAAGAAAAGAAAGGGAAGTAGATTAAAAAAAAGCTTATTATGCGAATGAGAATGCTAGTATATCTGATGAGGATTCATAATATGAAGACCTTGATGACTATGGATGCTTGTTCTTGGAAATTAAGGATGAACCTATTTTTGCTAATTCTTTAAGATAGGTAAAAGAAAGCCCTCCAGAGAAGGAGAAAAATGAAGGTATGGTTATCTCTACCCTACATGCTAAACACGAAAAGAATTTTTGGGTAGTTGATAGTGGTTTTTCACATCACATGACTGGCGATAAGAGTAAGTTTGTTAAGATTGAAAAATATGATGGAGGTTTTGTTATGTTTGGAGATGATACTGGTGCTAAAATCTATGGGATAGGTTCATTAAGTTTTGATGGAAAGCATCGTAGTGACAATGTCTACTATGTTAAGGGTTTAAGGCATAATTTGTTGAGTGTTGGTTAGATGTGCAGAAAAGGATATGATCTTGTGTTTAAGGATGGGAGATGTGAGATCCAGATAGGATCCAAAACATTGATTGCTACAGGAAAGAAATCTGAAGGGAATATCTATCAACTTAAAGGTGTTGATGGACAATGTTTTATGACTCGGATTAATGAAAGTTGGTTATGGAATAAGAGAATGTGTCACATGAATTTTGATAACTTGGCAGGGATCAGTGTTGTTTAGGCCGTGAGAGATTTATCAAGAATTACAAAGCCTATTAATGTTATTTGCAGGAATTGTTAGTCTGGAAAGAAAGCAAGAAATTATTACAGATCAAAGGAGCAATCCACTATTGGACTACTAGATTTAGTTCATATAGATCTTTGTGTTCCTATGAGAGTAAGAAGTCCACTTGGTGAAAGGCACTTTATGATTTTAATTGATGATTATTCTAAATATACATGGGTTACATTTCTTAGAGAGAAATCAGATGCATTAGATAGATTCAAGGCATTCAAAGCTATGGTTGAAAATGAAGTGAATTTGAAGATAAAATGCTTAAGATATGAAAGAGGTGGATAATTCACCTCCCATGTGTTTAAAATGTTTTATGAAGTGCATGGAACAAAGAGACAATTATATACCCCGAGAACTCCTCAGTAGAATGGAGTTGTTGAAAGGAAAAACAAAATAGTTCAAGAGGATGCTAGATCAATGATTACTGAGGATGATTTACTAGAATTTTATTGGAAAGAAGCTATTCATATTGTTGTTTATGTATTCAATCGAGTTCAAGCAAGAGAAAACAATACAAAGACTCCCTACAAGCTATAGCATGGAAGAATTCCTACTGTTAAATATTTCAAAGTATCTAGAAGCATATGCTATATCAGAAGAGATGAGGAAAATTTGGGTAAGTTTGATGCAAGAAGTGATGAAGGAAATTTTCTTGGATATTCTACTAATAGCAAGACATACAAATGTTTCAATAAAAGATTGAGAAATATTGTAGAAAGATTGAATGTGAAGGTTGATGAGACAATGAAGAATCTTATTAGCATTAACAAATATGTATCTAATGAGCATGATTGTATAAGAATAGAAGAATTTGTGGAAGAATAGGAAAAAGATGAGCAAGGGAAGTAGGATGAACAAAATGAAACAAAGGAAGATGCTTTGGTGATTTCCCCTAAGACACCAAAATATATATAGAAGAATCATTCAAAAAGAGAGATTATTGGAGACAAGACAAAAGGTGTGTTAACCAAAAGAAGAGTTGTTGCTGAAATAAACCTATGTCTATTTTCTGAGGTTGAACCGAAGACTGTAGGTGAAGCTTATAAAGATGAACATTGGAAGGAAGCTATGAAAGAAGAACTTATGCAAATTGAGAAGAATCAAACTTGGAAATTGGTCCCAAGACCAGAAGACAAAAACATCATTGGATCAAAATGGTTATTTAGAAACAAGTTGAATGAGAATGGAGAAGTTGTTAGAAACAAAGCAAGGCTTGTGTGTAAAGGCTACTCATAGGTAGAAGGTATATATTTTTCAGGAAACTTTTTCTCTGGTAGCAAGAATGGAAGCTATAAGGATGTTCTTGGCATTTGCTGCTCATAAAAACTTTAAGGTCTATCAAATGGATGTCAAGTCAACATTTTTAAATGGTGAACTAGAAGGGGAAGTTTATATGGAACAACCAAAAGTATTTCAGTTAACAGATCAAATGGATATGGTGTGCAAATTGAAGAAAGCTTTATATGGGTTGAAGCAAACTCCTAGAGCATGGTATGTGAGGTTAGATAAGTATTTGATTTAGCAAGGCTTTAACAAAGGTACGACATATAGTAATTTGTACTTTAAGATTGAAAATGATAAAATATTGATTGTAGTAGTGTATGTTGATGACATTATCTTTAGAGGAAATGAAACTATGTGTAAGAGGTTTGTGGACGAAATGCAAAAAGAATTTGAAATGTCTATGTTTGGTGAGATGAATTTCTTTCTTGGACTATAGATTAATCAAACAAAGAAGGGAATTTTCATTTCACAATCTAAGTATGTGAGAGAAATGTTAAATAAGTTTGGGATGGATGGTTGCAAACCAGTAAGTACTCATATGGTGACTAGATGCAAATTGGGAAAATTTGTTGATTCACCTAAAACTGATTAGAGCAAGTATAGATTTATGATTGGCGAAATATTGTATTTGACTGCTACTAGACCAGATATAATGCATTTTGTTTGTCTTGTGGCTAGATTTCAAGAAGACCCTAAGGAAACACATGTTGCTGTTAAAAGAATTTTCATATATTTGAATGGCACTCTAGATTATGGTATCCTAAAGATACCGATTTTACACTTAGTGCTTATACAAATGTAGATTGGGATGGATGTGTAGATGACAAGAAAAGTACAAGTGGTGGTGAATTCTTTCTTGGATGCAGATTGGTGGCATTGTCAAGTAAGAAGCAAGATTCAATCTCCTTTTCTACTACTAAAGCTGATTATATTGTTGTTGCATCTTGCTATACACAAGTTCTATGAACGAAACTAACATTCAAAGATATCACAGTAGTATATGATGATCCCATTTCTATTTTCTGTGATAATACAAGTGTAATTAACATTTCAAAGAATCCTATGATGCACTCGAGGACGAAGCATATATCTATTAGATATCATTTCTTGAGAGAGAAGGTCATGGAGAATGAAGTAAAGCTTGAGTATGTTCCAACGAAGGATCATGTTGCTAATATTTTCACAAAGGCTCTTCCTAAAGATACTTTTGAGTATCTCCAAGAGAAGTTGGGGGCTATTTCCCCTCCTTTCTTAACTAGATGCATATGGAGATGCATTAGTCACGTGGATCTATGGATCTATCTTTCTTATGGGATGATGTTTGGAGGCTACCTCTCAGGGGGAGTAGGTAGTATCATGAATTAGAGGTAGGGGAAGACGCAATGACCTCAACAACATAGGGAAAATAACCTAGTTTCCATGGTCCACAAACTCAAACTCTTCCCAAATGTTACATACTCTTCAAGGGCTACAAAGCACAAATAAGGCATCAATGCCCCAAACCTTTCACCCAACATTTGAAATAATCTAGGAACATTGGGAAAAACATGTTCAAACTAAAAATGACCCAGAAAAACTCAGGTACTTCACTCTACCACACATTCCCTCACAAGCAAGCCTAAACCCTTGTAGTACTCCAAATTGGAAAAATCGGGCACAACTTCCCATATAGATTTGATCTCTTAGAGACAAGCACAGTTTTGAGTACCCTTTTTTACCTTACTTAGCATACCAAGGAAATAGATAGGGTTACTTTGGAGGTAAACATTCAAGTAATGACTGCCCTTGCAATAATTAGGCCTAATTCATAATTTAGCCTTAGAGACCAACTAGGGAAAGATCCAAAAAGACTCTAAATGAATTGTCAAGGATTGTCCTTGGTTTGACAGGGTCCGCATGCAACCTCACACATATTCCAATGTTCAAAATGTACTTCTTCACACTCCTTCAACATCAACTCATAAATTATTTAGTTCTCCTACCTGATGCATAGAGATTCCAAACACTCTACAGCAAAAGAGCATGCACCATCTTCCACTCCACGGTTTGAAAATTTGGGGAAAAAAATCATCATGGTACAGTCCATTCCACTAGTTCTTAGAGGATTTCACTGGTGGAATGAAGGGTAATACATTTTTCCTTTCTCATTGTCAGCCCTAACTAGGGTTTCAGACAATTTTGAAAGAAATGGATGGATCTCTCTCAATTCTCAACAAAAATGAATGCAATCAAGTTTATTTGAAATTAGATTCATGTGACTTTCAACCCACAGTGGTTTCAAGCCATGATCCCTCCATACAAGCTCGTACAGTATTGAGAAACAACAAGAACACGTTGAATTTTGTAGAAAATAAGTGATTTATTGATTCAAACTCCTCCAAAACATCAATCAACCCCCTCCAATGATGGAATCGAGATTTTTATGCATTTCTAAGCCTAATCCAATGGTTACAAAGTGAATTTTGAATTAGGGGTTAACAAACACCCATTTTGCACTTTTAGACAATAATTTAGAAGGGTTTATTTGCAACAATTTGCAACTTCTTTACAAATTTAACAAATGGACACACCTATCCACCTAAGACCTCAACAAGAATCTCACAAACATGAAAATGGTCCAAAAGGACCTTATTACATCAAAGAAACACAAAAACAAAAATCAATGACCATTTTTTCCTCTTTGAGGCATGAAGTCTCATGGGTGCTCCTGCACCATACTCCCAAGGAAAAATGAACTCAAGTCCCCTTTGAGTCTGTAGCCATGTATCCATGCCTAAGGACATAATCCTCACTCATCCCTTTAGAAAGTACAACCTTCCATTCAGTCAAATATTGAAAATAAGCCTTGTGCCTTGGTGTTTTTAGTGACTAAGTGCCTTCATTGCTTTCCAACCTTGGTGGGAAGTCTTGTATCCTTCCAATATCTACTAATTCTTGAGAATATATATCAACCATAATCACTTTTGAAAAATACAAATCAAAAGGCAAATTTGCAGCTTTGAAATTAATGGCCCCTTGATTGCATTTGTTATCTCCAGCATGTAGCTGCTTCCATTTTGTCTGAGGGACTACATATACTATCACAACATCTTGTTTTCCTTCAATAGCATGTTTCATATTACATTTAGGCCCCTCACTCCTTAAGTATGCAATCTCAACAAAAGTGTAAAATCCCTCTTTGTCCCTGTTGTCCATGGCATCAAACCTAGTCTCTTGACCAACATTACTGCCATTTGCTAAAAGAGATAAATCATGTCTAACCTCTCATGTCCCCTTGTGTAACACTTGTAATGAATGTGTAAAGTCTTCATTCTGAATGAAAAAGAGAAAAATTTGAGTGACACTTGCCTATCCCATGCCATCACCTCTCAATTTTGGAAGGGGCTTGGATTGAAAGTCCACAACACAATGCCTACCACCCAAACTTGCAATGTTGGATGTTGCTTTCTCCTTGAGGTCTACACAATCAATAGAGTTTTCCTTTCCTCTGTTCTTTTCAGGTTGCAATACATAAAATATAACCTCTTGTTTGAAATTAAATCTCTCAACTTTGTTCATTTTTGTTGTCACAATGACTTCAGGTTTAGGAGTGGCTGCAAGGTCCATGTTCTCCTCTTCTTCTACTTTTATGAAATACTTCCTACCTAACATCATCACATTAGATCCCATGGTTTTTCCTTTATCCTCCTCCTTCAATGGTGTCAGGGTATAGGAGACCCCATCTTTTTATGTCTCATAAGTATTCCTCCTTCCATCATACATAGCATGTCTATCAAATTGCCAAGGCCTCCCTAGCAGCAGATGGCATACATCCATGGGTAGTATATCACATAAAATTTTGTCCTTATACCATCCTATGTGAAAATCCACCCAAATTTGTTCATTCACCAAAACTTATTGACCCTCATTTAACCAAGAGACTTTGTGAGCAGTGTGTGGTATCCTTTGCAACTTAAGCTTTTCAACCATCTCAACTAAAACCATATTATTTGCACTGCCTGATTCAATTACAACTTTACAAACCTTACCCAAGCACTTACAAGTTTTCCTAAAGAGATTCTTCCTTTGTGGTGAATCCTTCTATACTAGTACCTTGATGAGGGTTCTCCTTACCATGAGTGATTCACCAACTTCTAGAGCAGCATGTTGTGATGGAGAGTTTACACTATCATTGTCCTCTTCTTGTACCAATTGAGTTCTCCTTTCTCCTCCATATGAAGTAGTGGCTTGATTTTCATTACATTTCCATGCTTGATGCCCAAACTTGTTGCATTGGTAACACCATCCTCTGAACCCACTAGATCCTCTTCCTTGACCTCCAAATCTACCTCTAAAGCCTGATCTACCTCCTCTAAATCCACCTCTTGAATCTGCAACTTGGTCTTGTACTTTGCTTCTATCTTCTTGGCTCTCATATGACTGCCTTGGATTAGAAAATGACCCTCTTCCTCTAGAATTTCTGCCTCTACCCCTACCTTACTTCTCTTGCCTTCTCTTCAATTTTTCTTCAGCCTTGATGGCCAATTGGTAACATTCTTCCTCTGTTCTTGGAGTGGTGAGGTCTAATTCATCTTGGAGGTTGTATCTCAACCCATTCATGTATCTTGCTACTGTATCTTCATCATCTTCTATATGACCTGCTCTTATGCTCAACTTATAGAACCCCTCTGTATATGTTTGCACATCCATCTCCTTTTGCTTGAGATTTTGAAGCCTCTTAAACAATTGAATAGTGTAATCAACAGGTAAGAACTTACATTTGAGTTTAGCCACCATCCTATCCCAAGAGATGATTTTGTATTTTCCTTATTTTCTCCTTTCACTTTGTACATAATCCCACCAAAGTAAAGTGTGACCCTTCAATTTTGTCTTGGCCAACTTCACCCTTTTATCCTCTGGCACATCTTCATAATCAAAATAGTTATCCAATGCTCCTATCCAATTTAGGAGCTCTTCACTATCCATCTTTCCACCATACATAGGTAATTCCATTTTGATCTTATGCTCATCTCCCTTGATTGCTTTCAAAAGATTTTCCATCCTCAAGTCATCAGGATCCATCTCTTTCTTGGACCCTTGGGAACTTTCCTCTTCCCCTTCTTCTTCTTGGTCACTCAGGTCTCCTATGACCATACCTCTCTTCTGAATTTTTTCTAGGGAAGCAAGCATCTCTTTCAACTCTCTCATCTCTCTCATCTCTTTAACAAGTTTTTCCTTCAACTCACTCAATTCTCTGGAAATGTCATTCCCTTTTGGAGGCATCTTTGTGATTCTTTCAACTCAAACTTTTTCTTCTTCATATCAGACCTATGATCTGACACCAATTTGATGCAAAGGTAGGGGTAGAAACAATGACCTCAACAACATAGGGCAAAGAACCTAGTTTCCATGGTCCACAAACTCAAACTCTTCCCAAATGCCACATACTCTTCAAGGGCTACAAAGCACAAATAAGGCATCACTACCTCAAATCTTTCACCCCACATTTGAAATACTCTAGAAACATTGGAAACAACATGTTTAGACCAAAAATAACCCACAAAAACTCAAGTACTTCACTCTACGACACATTCCCTCACAAGCAGGCCTAAACCCTTGTAGTACTCCAAATTAGTAAGACCGGGCACAACTTCCCAGGAAGATTTGATCTCTCAGAGACAAGCATAGTTTTGAGTACCCTTTTTGACCTTACTCAACATACCAAGGAACCAAATGGGGTTACTTTGGAGGGAAACATTCAAATAATGACTGTCCTTGCAATAATTAGGCCTAATTCACAATTTAGGCTCATAGACCAACTAGGGAAAGATCCAAAAAGACTGTAAATGAATTTTCAAGGATTTTCCTTGGTCTAATAGGGTCCACATGCACCCTCACACATATTCCAATGTTCAAAATGTACTTCCTCACACTCCTTCAACATCAACTCATCAATTCTTTAGTCCTCCTGCCTGATGCAGAGAGATTCCAGGCACTCTACAACAAAAGAGCATGTGCCATCTTCCACCCCACGATCTGAAAATTTGGGAAAAAAAAGCATCATGGTACAGTCCATTCCACCAATTCTTGGAGGATTTCACCAGTGGAATGAAGGGTAATACATTTTTCCTTTCTCATCACGCCTTAACTAGGGTTTCAGATAGTTTTGAAAGAAATGGATGGATCTCTCTCAATTCTCAAAAAAAATGAATGCAATCAGGTTTATTTGAAAGTAGATTCATGTGAATTTCAACCCACAGTGGTTTCAAGCCATGATCCCTCCGTACAAGCCCGTACAGTATTGAGAAACAACAAGAACACATCAAATTTTTAATTGACGCCAAAATTGGATATGTAATGCTCATGGGAAACTCGCTCAAGGGGGACCCCTTTGCACCAAACTGAGTGACCTCCGGGTTTTAAAGAAGCCAGCTTCTTCTATAATGGGTTTGGAAAAGGGAAAAGGAAATGAATACAATTAAGGAAAGGCTAATCTAAGGCGATGCACCAAATATGCTGATGGGCATGATAAATCATAGATTTAAGGGCCTGAATGGTGTTATCACATTCCAAAACATCGAAGACTTAAAGGTATAGCATAAACAATTCATTTATTGACATAAAATAGTATTGCATACATCCTTACCACTAAGAAGAGTCATTTAGACATGATTTAGATAAGCAAGCTTGCATTCAATATATAGAAGTCCTGTCAAATGAAATGCTTAAGATAATAAAAAGCACAGTTTATAGTTTAATCAATACATGAAAAACAGAAAGGCCGAACAATTGGCACAGTCTGAAAGTTTCTTGCAAATAAATATATAAGAGAGGTCTGGTGTCTCTTGCTATAACCAGTATCCCTTTTTTTCCAAAACTCTTGGATCTATCTATTGTTGGGCCTTTTTTCCTTGAAATTTTGGACCCTTCTATCGTTGACAGAGAGAGTATATATAGCTGGAGAGAAAACCCACCGCTGGAAAGTCAACAAAAAAGATTCACAATCTCCTCGCATCGATGCCAAAATCAAAAGATTTTCAATGCCGCTACAATGGCGCGAAGTTAAAACATTATCCTGGATATTCAGTGCGTGCCTTCATAATGATGGCAAAGGGTCCTAGCCAGCTTCGAGGCTACAAGTGTCCATCCACCGCTTTAGAGAACCGCGACGAAAAGACCTCGATAACATAATCTTGTTCAAATGTACCCCAATCACCGCTTTGATGATCGTAGCGCACGCATACCCTATCGCCCGAATGAGAATTCCTCCCATCACGCCGAGATTGGCGGCGAAGCGACGCTGCGGTTCAAGGGCCAAGGTCTCTCCTGAAGTGGGGAGAAAGTCGCCTGAATCAGGTGCGAAAGACGCGTGGCAGCGTTTCGCAGCCCGCTGTGTTCACCTCCTTGCTGTGTTCAAAAGGCTGCGAAAGATTGCCACCTGGTAGAAGGTAGGGCCCGCCAAAGTTAAAGAAGGCCTGCGGAAGCATTTCGCAGCCCACAGCTGCTTATTTTATCCCTGCAAGAAAAGTTTGCGATACGCCGCCACATACCAAGATGTGGGCCCCTCTGACAATCTTAGGAGTGATGGCCCTTGCGGAAGGCTTTCGCAACCCGAAGAGACCACAAAGCAACAGGAAATAAAAATCTCCGGAGGTGAAGTACGTGGACGCCCAGCGTAGCATTTCTGGACCGGAAAGGGAAGCCGCTATCCGAAATTGCGAAGTGAGAAATGTGCAAAGGGAGAAGATCAAAACTTGTCAAAAAGCTGAATAAACTCGGTGATGCATAGACCGACACACGAACATTTACAAAAAGGAACCCAAAGAGAGCTGTTTGAATCTTTATTTTAACAGCTTTTGGCGACTATCAGGGGCGTTTCGTATAAAGAACGAAGAACCCAAAAACTCTCTGGTTCTGCAGATCAGAGCCTTCATCCACAGGGCAAATGGAGTTAGAGTTTGGAAAGTGCAGCCTATAAAGGTGACCATTCACTTTCAGACGGCTTTGCCATGCTGCGCAAATTCTCTTGTGCCCTGCGGAGATCAATAGTTTCTTTATGAGGCAGCACCTCAGGTAGGCCAGCGCCTGCTTGGATATGGAAAAGTAGCTGGGAGAGTGGATGAATGATTGCCTCAATGTCGGTCACCCTTGGGGAGCTGCCGAACTCCCTGAATGCCTCCGGGTCATTCTTCTTCTGCTCAATAACCTCCGCAATCTGCGTAGTTGTGGCAATGGAGCCATCCTCGAGAAACGGGGATGGCAACCCCAGCTTGCCCAACTCAAAGAAACTTCCCCATATGCCGTCAAGCGCCTTGCTAAGAAAAGTCGCTACTGCCTTAGTGCGCTGGAAAGCGGAGTGACAATGGATGAATTTGTTGGCAATTTGAGCAGCAATGTCCCGATCTTTGATACCTGCCTTTGCAAGGATTTCGTCTGAAACGGAGTATAGCTTGTTGAGTAAGTCCCTTTCCTTAGGAACATTTTCCAAGATGAAACGCGGGAACTACTCCATTGCGTTGTGGGCTTCTTGATTGAGTCTTGATGTCTTGTCGATGAATCGGAGGGTAGGCTGCAGCGTTAGGTAGAAGGTCTTGACTTTCTCCCAATGAGAAACGCACAATTGCCTAACCAGCGGAATGACATCAGGTTGGACAGGGGTAGGGTGCAGAGAGGCTTTAAGTGAAGAAATCTCCGTGTCTCTTGAAATAAGGGCCTTGGCTAATTCTGCTTTCTTTTTTTCTCGAACGTCAACTGCTCTGAATAGCTGCTCATTTCTTTATTCCAAGTTTGCTCAGCTCGGGAGTGGTTAGCCGATTGCTCTTC
>VDFB02366259.1:0-21036 GCA_007258455.2 Sequoia sempervirens | reverse complement strand
ATGACATAGACAACAAACAAGGAGTATCGAAAAACTAAGTTTCACAACTAGGAGAACACATGACAAAAAGTTAGAAACTTAGTGAAACCCGCAACAAAGGAATGAAATGAATATGAAGGCCTTTAACCTAAGCGGGAAATGTGAACAAGGGGACATAAATTAAAAACATGATACATAGTATATTTGTGAGTAACATTGGCTTCAAATGGGGACTAGGATTGATAGGATACAAAGAATTCAAAAACATGACCTAAAGCCTTATTCATTGGGCAATGGAGTCAAAAACCAAACAAGCCAAAATTGAACCAACAAACAAAATAAAGGAAAGAACTATGTACAAGGACAAACCAAAGAAAAGATTTAATCAAGTAATTTCAAATCTTTCCCATTATAGGCTAGAGGCAGAATAGTACCATCAGGATAAGCCAAACATAAGGCATGATCACCAACAAGTTCCTTGATCAGGAAAGGTCCCCTCCATAGAGAATTAATTTTTTTATGTGCTCCCTTTGGCTCTCTTCTTCTATCCCAAAGAAGAACTGAATCACCAACAACAAAGTCTCTTTGTATAGCTCTTTTGTCAAAAACCTTTTTTACCATCTACTAATGTTTAGAAATTCTATCAACCACAACCTCTCTTTCCTCTATCAGTTTGTTCAAATACATGATCCATTTTTCTAAGGCATCTTGAAATTTCCCATCTTCAATAAACTTCTGCAAGTCAAGCGCCAAAATCTCTAATGGTGTAGGTAGAGTACTATCAATGGCATATACTAATTGGAATGGAGACATTCCAATAGCTCTTTTGCATGTAATTCTATCAGCCCACAATGCACCATATAACTTCTTATGCCATCCTCTTTGATTTTCATCAACTAGTTTCTTAATAATGGAGATTAGGTTTTTATTTCTTGACTTGGGTTGCCCATTGCCTTGTGGATAATAATCAGATGAATGAGTAAGGCTAATTCCATAGTCATAATAGAAAAGAGTGATCTCAACATAAGACAATGAACTAGCATTATCAGTAGCAATCTTCTTTGGAACTCCAAATCTTACCAAAATATTCTCCTTCAAAAAGTTACACACAACTTCAGTAGTAGTGTTTTTCACTGGGATAGCTTCCACCCACGTAGTGAAATAATCCATGGTGGTCAGTATGTGTGTATTTCCTACACTAGAACTAGGATTGATTGGCCCAATAAAATCTAGACCCCAGTGTTGAAAGGGTTCATCAATTACAACAAGTCTCAAAGGTAGAGCAACAAGTTGGGGCCTACCAATGAACTTTAAACACTTCTCACATTTTGACACCCAATTATATGCATCCTTAAACATACTTGGATAATAAAATCTATGACGCAGGATCTTAAAAGCTATTATAGAAGCTGGAAAATGCCCACCACATGCTTCACCATGAAAGACTTCCAATAATCTTTTTTGCTTCTCTTTATCAACACATCTCATAAAAGTTCCATCCACACCTTTTTTATATAGGTTCCCTTCCCAAAGTACATACTTTTTCACCTTAAGGTTCAGTTTTCTCCTCTCTTTTGTTGACAAGTGTGATGGACAGTCACCATAAGTTAAGAAGTAGGAAATATCAAAAAACTAGCTATCTGTTGTGCTTGTGAATAACACCAATGGTAAGTCTTCTACTTCATCAAATTTATTTTCAGCAATCAATTTAGCTAGACCCTTTCCTCTCACCAAATTGGTGGGCTTAATATCTAGATCATATTCTTGAATATGAGCTATCCAAGATCCCCTTTTGTTACATCCAACACCCTGTTGAGTAAGAATACTTTTCATAGCATTTCAGGAACAAAAATAGTAGCATGAGAATGAAGAATATAAAACCTGAAGCTCTTGAGTGCCTTCACAACAACATATGCATGTTTTTCAAATGGTGAATATTTGATTTCATATTTCTTTAGAGGATTACTCATAAAAGATATAGGAGCTTCAATACCTTGTTCATTATTTTGCAACAAAATAGTTGACAGAGAATGCTCGGAAGCATAGCTATATATAATGAAATTTTTAGTAAAATTAGGATGGGCCAAAGTAGGAGCGTTTGCAATTGCTATTTTAATATCTGTAAAAGATTGCTTCCCTTCCTTGCTCCACTTAAATATAGGTTGATCCTTCATCATATTAGAGATGGGCTTAGTCAGTTCAACAAAATCAGGAACAAATCTCCTCAGAAAATTCACTTGACCAAAGAAAGACCTGATACCATCTTTGTTAGTAGGTAGCCCCAACTGCATGATTTCTTTCACTCTTTCTAGATCTATTTTAATTCCATCTTTCAAAATAATGTGACCTAAAAGTTTTCCCTCAGTTACAACGAAGATAGACTTCTTAGGATTTAAAGATATACCCTCCTCTCTGCAACATTGTAATACAATTTCCAAGTCATGTAAATGATTGGCTCTTTTCTTAGAAAAAATTGTTAAGTCATCCAGATAGATCACTATAATTTTATTTCCAAGGTCTCCAAAAGATAGATCCATCGCCCTTTAAAAAGTTTCCCCAACGTTAATAAGTCTGAATGGCATTCTATTATAAGTGAAAACACCAATAGGTGTTGTGAAGGCTATCTTATGCTGATCTTCTAGAGCTACCTCCACCTAGTTATACCCTGAGAAGCTCCACCTAGTTATACCCTGAGAAGCCATCAAGCATAGATATCATTTTAGAGCTAGCAACTATTTGCAGAATATGATCCATCACAGGCAGTGGATAATTATCTTTCAGGGACGCCTAGTTTAGGTTCCTGAAATCAACACATATCCTTATTTCTCAATTTTTCTTCCTTACCAGAACTATATTAGCTACCCATGTGGAATGATGGATGGGGTAGATAATTTTTGCTTTAAGCATTTTATCAATCTCATTAAAAATAGCTTCTACAACTTTGGGATTATAAGTCCATTGTTTCTACCGGTAAGGTGTGACACAAGGTTTCAACATAATATTGTGCTGAAATTCTCCATTTCTAAACTTCTTTAGATCTACATAACACCATGCAAAGACATCCTTGTAGCGTGTCAACAAGGAAATCAATCTCTCTTTCTTCTTGAGAACAACACTTTCCAATACAAATTATCTTAAGATCATCATCTGTACCGATATTCACCTTGTTAGATTTGGCAGGTGCTTCAATTAAGACTTTGTTTTTCTATTTCAAGTACTGGTCATGTCTTCCAAATAAATGCTCTAGGGACAATAATCCTTTCAAAATTTTGTTTCCCTTTAACTGGATAATCTTTGTCTCTTTTTCATCAGGGGCAATGACATCACCTTCTAGAACATCTCCATTTTTATCATCACTACCTTCAAAATAAATGTGAGCAAAAGCTTCAACCTTCTCCAAAAGCTCAATAATTTGTTGATCATTATTGAAAACTTTCCAATGATTGACATTATCAGGAACACTAGGTCTGTACACAATTTCAATTCTATATGACTCATCTTTAAAGTCTAGATGAGGCAAAATTAATGATGCTAAGACTGCTAACGAATCAGCCCTAATGTTTTGCTCCCTTGGAACAAACTCTATAGAAAAAGCATCAAAATCTTCTATACAATCCCAAACTCTATTCCTATAGTGTTTAAGCTGACTATTCTTCACATTATAAATTTTTTTCACCTATTTCACCACCAATTCTGCATCTCTTATAACCCTCAACTGTTTGATACCTTTTTCCCTATCCATACTTAGACCAATCAATAGAGCTTCATACTTGGTTGTGCTATTAGTATTAGCAAACTCCAGTTTGAAAGAAAAAGGTAATTTATAACCATCAGGGGAAATCAGAACTACACCAGCACCTAACCCTATATTAGCACAACTTCCATCAAACTCTAATGCCCGTAATTCATTGATTAAATCAGGGTTGATAGGATTTGGAACTTCTCCATGATCAGAAGTGCACATGTAAGTTCTTGGTCCTATCTCAACAAACAAAATGTCTGCTCTTGGATCTCCTGACTTTAAGATAGTGAATTTTGCTTTAGGTTCAGGATTCAGGCATATCTTCTTTCCCTCTAGAGGTATCAAGGCATGAGACCAATCCATTCGTATTTCTCCACCTAGGTCCTTACAAAAAAATATTCTCAAAAGAATGCCATAATTGGTTAGAATATCAACAACCAATATGGTCAATTTTAATCTCTTTTTGGGAAAAGTAGCCAGGGCTACTTGGGCTTCCTTGATTTGGCCTATGATAGGGATCAGTGACCCATCCATGGAATAACATTTGCATTGGGAGGAGGTATAAGACAAACCTAAAGCTTTAGCTATCTGAACATGCATTACATTTTTAGAAGCTCTAGAATCAATAATACAATTACTCAATCTAAAACCAACAATGTACAATGATATGTAAAAAGGTTCTAGTTTCATGAATGGGTTTTGTGAACTTGAAGGTTTATCGATAATATTGGAACAAACCTGATTCTCAAGGAAAAGTTCATTTTTATTAGAGGTTTGAGAATTACACTGAGGTGGTGAGGACTCTTGCTTAACGTATTTGACCAACCTATCTAATTCTGATGGATTGAGTCTCAAATATTCGGCCTGTGAAATTTGGATTTTGGTATTCTTACAACACTCAACTATATCAAATGAACTAGAAGGGAGATTTTTAGAGAATGAAGAAGATGGTACCTCCTCTGACACACTCTTAGGAGTTGTTTGTTCTTGCCTTTTTTGATTGGTTAAAATATACTTTGGGGTTGAAAATGAATCACTCTTATCAGCTTTGGCATGTTGTGCTCTAGTGAAAACAACACAATTAGGATCATAAACTCTAACATAAACATCTTCTCCATCTTCCATTTCTAATACAAATTCAAATAAATTCATGCCGACACCATTGGATGAACCAAGTTCCTCTACATATGGTACCACAACATGTTCATTGGTCAAGAGTATTTGCATGTATCTAATAATTTCTGGATAGGTAGCTCCATCATGGTCCAAAGTTAAGTGAAAATTACAATGATTTCCTTTATTTGGAGGAGGGGGACCTTCAATTGCCAACCTTTGATGAGGAGCAACCAATAATGGGGTTTTGTTAGGAACTGCTCGATAATTCCTTGACATATCTTGATAAGGTGTTTGCAAAGAACCCTTAGGCATATGTCTATCTAGAGTGATTATATCATTAGCCATTCTCTAAATGATTGGGTTAGTATAATTCATTGGTGATGGTCTCCTAGTTTGTAATTCCTTCTTCCATTTCCCAAAAAAATCAAATCATCCTCTATTGATATGGCCTTGGTTTGGGCAGCGACAACATCAGTAGGACCTTCTCTTTTGATAATGAAACTCACATCTAATGGAAGAGTGTTTATGAACATTTCTTTCAATAGTTCTGTACTAGGTCTCATATTAGCAAAAATTATATTATGTAACTTATCAAATTTGGATACAAAATCTCTCATCGACTCATGAACTTCCTTTTTCATCAAACCTAGTTGAGCAACCAAAACTTGATCATCTTCTGCAAACTTAAATTTGTTCTCAAACCTTGTTCTCAAGGTAGCCCAACTATTGATAGGACCATTTGGGAGGGAATAAAACCAGTCAGCAACAACATTTGTCAAAGATTTTGCAAAGAGCCTCATAGCAACATCCTCATGTTGTATTCCAAGAATGGAAGAAGTCGCAAAGAAAGCCCTTATGTGCTCATCAGGAGAGACTTTCCCATCTCTAATAAACTTAGGTATGACCTTTCCTGAACATCTAGGCAAATCATGTAGTTTTGCACCCACTTTAAAAGCTAAGGGACCTATCGCAGCTCCCCATGGAACCGATTGACCCATCACTGGAGGAACTAAAGAAAAAATTACTTCTGTAGGGAGGGTAGTACCACACAAAAGAAGACTTTGAAAAGATATCTTTTGGGCTAAAGATACAATAGGTTTCAAAAGAGAGGAGAAGATGGTCTACTAATAGTCTTGACTTTTTCAGGTAGGTGGGAAATATGAGAAATCAACCGTTTCTAGGAACTCAAAATGGTCATCTATAATCGCTTTTTCTTATCACCCCTAGTATATATTTTTGAACCTAGATTTCATATAAGATACTGATATGGCAACAAAGTCACCAACTTTCATTTATTGATGATTTCGAGGAGGATTTTGCCTATTATTCACTGGCTCCTAGGGGCTTGTGCGGGAGGAGCTCTTACTCTTCTAACTGGAGGAGGAATATTTTCTACAAACACAATCTCTTGTGCATTCTCAAAACACATTTTTTCTCTAATAATATCTCCAAGTTCTTCCTCTTCTTCTAATACTTTGTTAACTTGGTGATATTGATAATTGGTTCTTCTTTGTTTCCAAGCAAGTAATCTGAGACCAGTAATTATATCTTCTTGATCTCCAACTAACCAATCTACATTAGGCTGAAAGAAAGGAGCATTATGCCCTAGAAGAACCATTATTATTAACTATGGAGAAACACATCATATAAAATTTCTTTTCTGAATTACTTCCTAGTAGAGTCACCAAAAATCTATTAGTTAAAAAATTTATCACCTAACTCTATATTCTTATGCCCACAAAAGGTGATAAATGTAACCACAGTTGAATCAGTAACATTACAACATTACAAACTTCAAACTGATTCTCTGCTTATTTTAAAAGGTGGCAACTACCTTTATTTGATATTCAATGAATAATTTTTAAACTAGTGATGCTTTTAAAAAGAAAGCAAATAAAGGAAGGGGATTTTAACTAGAAAGCTTCAAAGGTATCTATCAACTTCATGCAATAAGAAATGAAACTCCTTAAGAAAAGATAATGACTAAAACAATATCATCGCAAAATTCTTATTCATAGATAATAACACCACAACAATACAACAATATATCTCATCCATCATCCCAATAATAGATAACACACTAGCAAATATTCAGTATAAAAAAAATGAAGTCATACACCATAATTGAAAGATTACACATGCATAAACTTCACCAATGCCGTCTATATGAAAATAATAGATAATAGCCAAAATAACAGAGTTTGATCTAATGAGTAAATCAAAGTTTCCCCAAAAGATCCTAACCACATCATTCAAATCCATATTTAAACATAGCAAATGTTTTTGGTAACAGTTTCTTGAAAGTAACTATACCAAAAATTAAAAAAGAAGTTTTAACTTAAAAGAGCCAATTTTAAAGAAAGTATTTGAAATACTAAAAATAAACTTTGCATTGGTTCCACCCACTTCAACTTCATCAACTTCCGGTTGTTCAACCCTTTCTTGTCGCAACAACCTTTCCTGCGCCTTCATTCTAGCCTTGTACTCCCTGTACCTGGTAATCATTGCAAAAATATCTTTGTTGCCCGGTGTTAGTGTGATCTGAAAGTCGGTTCTCCATTTTCTGAGGGCAACCCTATACTCATTCATAGTGTCAAAACTCCTTTCTACTTTAGTTTTAAATTTTTTAAGATAGAGCTCTAGCCTCCCAAGCTTTGAGAAAGATTCTTTAGTCATTGCAGCAGGATATGCTACTTCCCTATTGAAGAATTCTTTGAATTTCAAACAAATTTCCTTTGTGTCTAGAATCTTCTCATCGAACTCATCCATTATTTTCACCTGCAGATCATGAAAATTTCCTTTGATTTCTCGTAACATATCCAAATAATTTTCCAGTACTTCAGAGATTTCTTTAACCAAGTCATCATATATGCTTAATTTCCATTTAAGTGAATCAAGCCACGAAGGATCTAATTCCTTGGAATCACTAACAATCTGTTCATTGATCAACTTCAATTGATCCATAGAAATTAACTCCTTCATTTCTTCTGAAAGCACATAAAGACTGGTATGATCTTTCCTAATTTGTTGCAGTTCTGCAATCAATCCTTTCATTTTATCAACAATATGAGTGTAGGAAATCACATATTTACTAATGAAAAGTATAACTTCTTTAGATAATTCTTCAATCCACTCACTGACAGCCTTGGAGTAATTTAGGTTTTTTCTAATCAATTACATCGCAGAGTCATCAATAACTCTCTCTTGGGAACTAGAAGCTTCAACAAAAAAAAAGGGAGAAACTATAGAAGAGATAAAGTTTTTGAAATCCAAAACCTGAGATTGAAATTTTACCCTTTCCTTTCTTTCTTCTTTTACCTACTTGGCTAAAGCATTGACTAAGTAACTTGAATGATATACATCACTCTTAAGTGTTTGGGGACCCATGTCAACATGTAGAATTTTATAATTAGCCGCGGTTATCTTATCATCATCCAAATCTTTTAAAGGTTCTTCAATCTCTAGTATTTGATTACCCGAAATAGAGTCATCCAATATTCTTGACATTTTATGAGCTTTCTTGGGTCTTGAAGAAGATTGGAGTAATTTTTCCACTATATCTACTCCATCAGATGTTGTGGGAGTGTAGTTTCTCTTCTTTTCCACTGCCTTCTTCAGCCATATTGGAGAATTTTCTATCAAAATAGAACCTTTATCACTTTGAATAACTTCCCTAGACTCAATAGGAACAATTGATATATTCTCTATAGGGGGAGAAGGTTCTTCAGACAAGGGTGGGAAAGTATTATCTTCAAAAAATTTCCTAAAAATGTTATCCGAATCTTCTGGTGCAGGTTTTGTTTGGAAAGTCTTATTTTTAAGAGTAGGGGTAGATGGGCTATCTTGTTTACAAACTGACTTCAATTTGGCTGACTCTTTAGGTTTTTCACCATCACCCCCATATTGCGAATTGGCACTAGAAGACCTAGTGGCTCTTCTTGCTAATGATGTACTTCCAATGACTACCTGACTAGATCCTTGGTCATTTTTCTTAGATGATTTTGGTTCATGAACAAAACCAACAACCTTACGCCTTTTTCCCTCTCAACAATCTTGAGTCCTTTTGAATACTGGCTCAACCTATACACTCATATAAAACTTCATCTTTACCCTAGTCAACTCTAGGATATGATTTGTCAGGCAAATTCTCATATTTAGCATCAAGAACCACCAAATCTTCAATCAAATTTTCAAGAATTTTGAAAGAAAGAACAAAGGTTTGTATCTTCTCAAGGGTTAACCTCATTTGATCTCCTTTGAACACTTCATTTTCATTAGTACAACCCTCCCAAAAATCCTCAATCGAGGGTTGGTGTTGATATGAGCCATAAGTGTACAAGTTTCATTTTACAAAGCCCTTGCTGCCAAAATTAGTTCTCACAAACAAGTATTGGAGATTGTATTCTCTAAGAAAATTCTCAACACCTTTAGCCATCTGATTTTTTTTGCACAAGAAGGAAGGAGTAACTAATGGGAAGGTATACCCCCATTTTCCCATATTCATGTATTTTATATTCACTATGGCCATTTGTCTACAAACTTCCAGAAATACCAGCAAATCTTTAGGATACTTGGGAAATTTAAGTGGGAACTTTTCATAACCTCCTATCCTCAAATAAGAAAACCTATCAAACTAGATGAAAAAACTTCCAAACTTCAACACCAAAGATTTTGACTCAGGGGAATAACACATTTAAGGGTTTCCATCTAGTCTTCTTATAGCCTCCATCAAAAATGCGTCTTTAACAAGACAATATTCTCCCATTCCAACCTGCCTGGTGAACTATGGATAACATTTATATATGGGCATGCTAGAAGTTGGTGACACTTGGGGTTTCAACCCTGGCCAAAAAGATCTCTAACTAGCAATGATATATATCAAACAAGAACACAAATGAAAAGTGGCAGTCTTTTGAAAATTGACAAATTGTTCATGCAGATGGAAGCAAATTATGTTAGCCCAATCAATAAACATGTCATCATCACAGATAACCAAAATAAACTGGAACATCTAGTCTTCAAAGAATTCAATTTGTGCATTCCTGATAATACAGTGAAGCAAAGCAATGGCATCAACAATTTCCACTTTAAAATGTTCCCTTTTAAGTTTATTAGGTAATTGGGACTTACCTCTTTTCTTTGATTTTAACCATTGTTTGGCCATAGAATTTTTACACCAGGCATCATTAACCTTGAAGAATTCCTTAGCTGCTACAACAAACATTTCTTTTATAGGTTCCTTCTCTAGAATTCTCAATGTCTGAGAAATGACTTCAGGGGAGATTTTAGCAACAATGGTCCTGTCCATAGCCTTAATTTCTCGGGTTTCAGGAATGTACCTTCATGCACATGCAGTAATTAGGTCTATGGTCAACACAACTTCTAGAAAACCCCTGGCATGAGCTAATCCACTTTCGAGCACCTTTGCGTCTATAACAAACTTTTCTTACTATCCAAACGTGCCCAAAACTTTTCCAACTTAAAAATTCCTAGCTTTGTATCTCTCACACTGAGCCAATGATTTTCAATTTCAGATTGCATGAGCTCACTGTGCCTAAGGAAACACTTGAATTCTTGAAGAAATAATAGCAACAGGTAGAAGTACAGCCGAGGATTTAACAAATAAGTTCTCACCACCTTAAGCCATGTAAAATGACAAGACGTGCAATTGGTGTTGAATTAATACGACACTTCATTTTATTTCATAGTAATGAAAACCCTAAGGTTTGTGTGCCTTGTAGAAATATTGATAAGACATCTCTTGACTTTACCGTACACTTTATTAAATGCAAGAATGGTGTCTTGAAACCTATGGAACAATCAACAAACTCCTTTGTTAGGGTGACTTGAAACTTGACAACCTAAAGTCGGGAGTGACAAAGTTTTAAGAACCTACGACTCATCGACTGCACACTTGACACTACAAAGGATAATAATTTGGGCTATCAAAAATTTAAGTAAAACAAAAACTTGATGACATAGACAACAAACAAGGAGCACTGAAAAACTAAGTTTCACAACTAGGAGAACACGCAACAAAAAGTTAGAAATTTAGTGAAACCCGCGACAAAGGAATTAAATGAATATGAAGGCCTTTAACCTAAGAGGGAAATGTGAACAAGGGGACATAAATTAAAAACATGATACATAGTATATTTGTGAGTAACACTATTCAAAGAAAATCCTTGTTTGTGAAATATGCTTACCAATTTTTTCCTTGAATTCTCATAACACAAACCAACACTACGCCAATATTTTAGTGTTAGCTTCAACAATGATAAGCAAAATGAATATGCTCAATTCCAAGAATGTTCACCAAGATCCTTCAAGAGGCGAGGTGATATCATATGCCAGAGGTAAATGATCAATAACTGAAAGTAAATTACAGCTAAATGTAAAGAGGTGGTGAACCAACCATGAAAGGATTCTGCACTTCCACTAATTTAGTGGGGGGGAAGAAATTATAAAACAAACTAATTCATCCGCTGCGACAGGAATCCACTCGTGAGTGGGAATTCAACAATTTTCAGTGGGTAATAAATGAATGGTTAGAATGCACTTTATCCACATTGGTGGTAAACCATTCAAGGGTTAAAAATATGAAATTAATTCACAAAGTAATTGCAGAAATATAAATGACTAAATAGTACTACTGTTTCAGCCTTACAATGCTAAGTATCTACAAGTATAAAATGTTTATTACAATGAATCTACAATAGAAAATCTACTCCAATATCCTACAATGCTTATGCTACATTGCCAATTACAAATATGAGTAGAAATTCCAAGGAAACATAGCAAGAGAAGGGAATAACCAGGTCTGATTTATAGAACCAACAAACCAAATGTTTAGACCAACATTAATCTCCACTAATTTGTTCAAATCTCCACCCAAAAAGCTCCTATCTCCTCCAAATCGAATGCACATAGCACTAGAAGCATAAACACTTGAGAAATAGTGCATAACATGGAAAAGTTGAGTCTGATATATGTAAAAACAACAACCAATATGTAGACCAACAAACTTAAACATTATCAAAACACAAATAAACCATCTAGGACATGGCACCCTTCACCGAAGAGTACAATAATGCAATAACATTGATTATTGGATGGCACAAGACACCATAACCAGCATAAAGAGATGGTATAACCCTAGGAGAGGGAAACCTCTCTAAGAAATTAGAGACTCCAAAATAAAATAAAATATGCACAAGAATGATCACCTATAGCATAGGAAATAATTGAGAAAATACCAATATGCAAATTAAAATCACTTCAAAAGCTGTAAATGAAAACTCGTTTCAACCATGCTTGAACCAACAAGTACAAAATTGGAAATCATTACCAAAATCTTCAAAATCTTCCAACAATGAGGCTCAATATGCACTTTTGAATGAAGCACACTCCAAATTGACCATCTAGGGGACCATAGTTTCAGGCTCGAAGAATGGAGTAAATTTGCTAAGCTTCCCCTTAGCCGGGTTTTGAATTCAATCCAACAACATTTTGTTATAATTTTCCAAAGATGAGAATGAATGAGCAAGGCATCAATAAATAGGCTCTTCACCTAAAAAATGAATCAACTTGAAACTCCCAAAAGAAACTCTTTAGCTTCCTCCAAGGGACACCACCTCTCATGTTGCACTTTATTTGAATTATTAAAAAATTAATCATCTCCCTCTAGGCATCCATTTACAAGTTGCATAATAAAACATTTAATATAAATATTAAATGTTCAAATAAACCCCTTTATGACCCCTTTTTAAAAAAACAACTTGAAGTTGTTGCCTAGGCACAAGGTACAAACTCAAATTATAAAATTGACTAAGTGTTGAAACTCAATCCAAAGGAGAGATAGAAGCCAAAGCCAAAACCAACTCCCAAACTGATTTTTCCAAATATAGAATGATGATTTGAGCTAAGCTGCTGATAATTTCACTACCACAATAGACTTACTAAAAATAGCCAATACCAAAAATAGTAAGTTAACTTCAAATTCAATAGAAGACCACACTAAACAACCTCACTTCCCAAAATAGAAATGTGAATTGTAGATGATTGAACTGTTGCTAAAAATAGAACTTACTAAAAATAGTAAATTCTGAAAAAGTTGCTCAATTCTCTTTGCACGTTATATCATTGCGAATCTTTCTGAAAACCAGAAAGAATCCACAATACAATCTCAAAACTCCAATGTGCTGGCTACAAAAACAAGTTCCAGAAAAGGTTGTCCAATGGAAATGCGTGTCACACCATTCAGAAGCTCTCCAAAAACCCAAAAAACTCCACTAGACATGCATCAGAAACTCATACATGCAAACCTTCAAAAAATGCTTTAGAACCCCAATGAGATAGGAAACCCTAATTTAACCTCTGACAAGCCTACGAGCTTTTGGAAATAGGCTATCAGTCACTAAAGGGCATACAGTTAAAATGGGGACATTACAATTTTCCATGTATCAATATTTCTAGCATTAATGGTGATGAATTGGATGTTGATTCTTAGGTTCTTTTTGGTGACATGTTCAAAGAGAATGCTGAAAGTACAACTTCATTTTAGGAGGAAAAGGGTTCACAGACTTCACAAATTTCCAACCAAGATGATTTTCTACTCAGCCCATCTGATGAGACTGAGAGAATATGTGACTCCATGCTTAAGATGAATGCAACAATGTTGGCACATGGATATTCTAGTTGCAAAAAAAACCTCACTTTAGGTGATTCATGTAGGATTCATCCTTTTGGTTCACATTATGAGGTAAGTAGCTTTGATTTCTTGATGGATGGGGAGATTACCATAATGGGTAAGGAAGATATTAAACATACTGGTTTAAAGGTTGAAGTAGGTAATGATTTAACTGATGATATCTATATTTTGGAAAAACATGATTGAAGTTGACAATCCTTGTGAAATCAACACATTGGTTTGATGTTTGAGACTAGTGTCAATAGTGATAAGGATATGCGTGTAAATTTCAAACCTTGTCATGACATCTTTGATAATAATTATACACTATTGATGGATGATGTTTCTTTTGACATGCATGTACTTGAGCAGAATGGAATGGCGTTTAATGTGCTAAGACCTCATGAGAAGGAAGTCATACAACATGAGCACGCATTGGCAACTGAAGATCTTCTAAATTAGGTGGCATATTTTTGTTAGATCCTTTGTATTTTGATGATTTTTCAGTTTGATTATGATGTTGCAGATAATAAGACATGTTTGTGGATTAACCATGATCAACAAGAAAATCCACAACTTTTAATATTTCAAACTTGTGCTTTCAGAATGAATTTATGTTGCTTGAACTTAACATTTCCGAATACAAGGACAAACTTGCTAGGCTTAGAACTTTCCCTAGTAAGTTAATGCTCTTACACATAATGAAAAATCAGTCAGGTGGATGTACAATTTTGTTATTTTTATGTTTTTGGGACTTAGTTTAGAGTTAGTTTAGGATTATGATTAGTAATAGGTGTCAATTTAGGTTAGTTGGTTTTATTTTGTTTTGGTTTCTTTTGTCGATTGTTTTGTCAGTTTTGGTTTCTTTTCTTTTGTTTTGCTACTTTACTTTTTTTGTGTCCTCTTGTTCTGGTTTTCATTTTTTTGGGTTTGTTGTTTTCTTTCTATTTTTGGTCTTTGGTTATTTTATTTGTTGGTTCTTGTTCTTATTTTTTTTGTTTTGGTTTCACTAGTTCATCGTGTCTATGTTCTCGTTTCTTCTACTCCCCTCTTTCCTTTTCCTTCTTCCAGGGGTTCCTATTGTTGGCAGTGGAAACTAAGTTTTTATATGCAAGTTATGCCCAAGGGTGAATCTATTGGGAGTCTGTTGTCTATATTTTCAAACACTTGATCAATCACTTTCCTTGAAAACTTTCGTTTACCTTTATCCACTCCAAAATCGGGAATGATAGCATGGATTAGGACTTGGTGCATTATAAAGTTTCTAGGAGTCATTGAAAGTCTAAAGGGTTACATTTCTCTCACGATGTCCACCATGGTTGTCAACGTGCTACTTAAGTTTTACTGCTTGAGGATTGAGAGAAAACAAGAAAATATCTTTCAAAAGAATCAACATTTGAGAAAAAGAGAAAAAAAATGAAAATGAACTCAATTAGCAAGCATAATTCGAGTATCTCTACTGGGGCTATAGAAACCTAACTGGCAGTAGAGTAATGCTCAAAGAGAACTAGAGGTATCTTTTTCAAGGCTATATATGTTAGGCTGATAATAGAGCTATGCCTAGGATATCATTGCATGTTAGGAATGTAACTCAAAAATATGTAGCTTGGGTAGAGTCTATTCCATTTCAATTTTGATGACACTTGTGGAAGGGAATGAATCATTTGCAGACAAACAAATTTTAGTTTCACCTTGGATCTTTGCGGTGTCCTAGTTTTGATTATGTTTACACTTCTTAGGTTGCCTTGAATGAATGTAAACCAGAGATTTTGAAAACTTGGAGGGTTGCGTGTCTCAAAATGCTTAGAGAATTTTCCCAATCAAGTTGCCATTTGTTATGCCCTACATACACACCCCAACTTTTTGCTTGGAAAAGTTTGGGACCTCCTCTGCTTTCCTTCATTTTGTTATTTTGTTTCGTTGTGTTATCACTTTTTTGTTTTCATTTGCATATTTCCCCTTTCCCTTTGTCATTGTTTTGGTCTTTGTCTTTTGTTTTCGTTGTTTTCGGTCTTGTCTCAAAGTTGTCTCCAAACCCTGGGATCTTCCTCTGTTCCTTTTTGTCATTGTCAGGTTTTGGGTTTTGACTTGGACCTTGGACCTTTTGTAAAGGGTTCAAGTCCAAGTTGGTTCCCCGACCCCACTTAGTGGTCTTTTTGGTCCCATGGGTTTTCATTTCCTTGGGACCGTTTTTGATTCCTCTTGTCGGGATTGGAACTTCGAATTGGACTTGGACTTAGTCCAAGTCTAGTTTGAGTTTTTAATCTTGACCCTTTATCTTTTGTTAGAATCAAAACACTCCAAATCAATTTGGGTTTCTGATCCCAACCCTTTGTCTTTTGTCAGAATTAGAACTCTAAATTAGACTCTTGTTTGAGTTTCTAATCCTGACCCTTTATCTTTTGTTGGAATTAGAACTCTGAATTGTCCTTGGACTTAGTCCAAGTCTAGTTTGAGTTTTCAATCCCAACACTTTGTCTTTTTTCAAAATCGAAACTCCAAATTGGACTTGGACTTGGACTTAGTCCAAGTCCAGTTTGAGTTCCTGATCCTTACCCTTCATTTCTTCGTCATCTTTTGCTTTGTCTTTTCTTCAATCTTCAGGCCATTTTTCTTTGCATTGTTTGTCATCCGATCCTTTAGAGTTTGGAAAATCCAAAAAATATGATAAAAAAGTTAAAATACAAAAAATAAAAAATAAACCTTTAAAAATCTAAAAAAGTATATAAAATATAAAAATTCAAAAAATACAAAATTTAAAACATTTCAAAATTAAAAAAAAAAATTATAAAATACAAAAAAATAATATAAAACTCAAAAAATAAAAAATCATAAAAATTTAAAAATTTAAAAACTTAAAACAAAATAAAAATAATAAAGTCATGAAGAGGGTCCCTTCGAGATTTTGGAACCCAAAGGGACATTGATCTCAACGTCAAAATGTCTAGAGCCAAATTGAAAACTTGATCCCACCATCGTAAAAAAAGCAAAAAGTAAAAAGAAAAAGCGAAGTAAATTTAAATGTCTGTTGAGAATGTTGACTCCCCACAAACCATCTAAAAAGGGAAATAAAATGAATTAAAACCCCACACAAGCATTTAAAAAGAATTATATAAAGAGTCTGTCTGTTAAAAATGCAAGTTCTCGATGGACTATTCAACGAAGGTCCCAAAAGTAAATTCCCCCACCTCCCCTGATGAGTAAAGGCTTGAATGGTATTAGCCCGCCAATTAAGATCAATGATCACAGGAATACATGATCTCGACTGCCCCTCCATCCTCTGCCAAGCCACAAAATATTGGCAGGTTGTAAATGAAATGGTTTATTGATAAGGCTTCATGAATTTCCAAGCATATGCAAGAGAATGGGAGTGCAGAATGTTGACAAGATTCCCAACAAAGAAATATGATCTCATGGAAGCCATGGAATAGGGCATTAACATCCATAAAGCATAAAGGAAAGAATAATTTTGTCTGATGTTGTAGTTGCAATGACTCTGGTAGATGTACGTGTAGCCATGGGACACATAGACCAAGCAAGTGAATTGTTTGCCAGTATGCCTCAAAGAAATCTAGTCCCATGGAGTGGTTCTAGGAAATGCACAAAGTGTATCATTGAAAAGGTTTTAGAAGCTTTCAAGCGATGAAGCAAATAAAGGAGAGATGTACAAATTTGTAACCTTTGCGAGCATTCTATGCCTGCGTGTAAATAATAGGAACATAGACGCCCATGGCTTGTTTGACAGAATTCCGCAAAGAAATGTCATTTTAAACAATGCACAAAATGGATTTGTTGAGGCGACTCTTGAAAATTTTGAGAAAATGTTGGGTTTACGGGATATCCACAAAATAAAAGGTGCAAAATAAATTTGTTGAAGTGAATTTTTTGGATTGAATTTGAAGAAATTTACAAGTAAACACATTCGTAGATGTGAAGCATCCTCTCTTTCGGCACCCTCCCTACACATACCAAAGTGAAAGCACTGATATGAGCCGATGTGAATTATGAACGAAATGCATCAAAGAGATTTTGTCTCATGAACATAATGAATGCAATGAATGTTCAAAATGGTTTTATTGATAAATCCTCAATCTAGAGGAATTTATAGGGTTTGCGCCAAATGGTTTGTTGAAAAGACCTTGGAACATTTCAAGCATGCGCAAGGTTGAAGATAGATAAGGCATGTGAAATTTTTGACAAAATGCCTCAAAGAAACATGATCTAATGGGATGCAACAATTGCAGATATGATTAAATTGGATTTTTTAAATTCAAAAGGCATTAGAAACTTTCGACTGATTGCAACTGCCCTAGTAAAAATGAATGCAAAATGCGGTGTGTAGGTGACTCTCAAAGAAACTTAATACAATTTCTAGGCACTTGCAAATAGTTGGGGGCTGTAGCTTTGTCTTTATTATTCAGAGCTGCTTGCTTGAAATGTGAGAATATGAAAGGAAAGTCCCGATCACCCTTATGAAATGCAATGAGTTCAGATATACACAAAATGAATTTGTTGATGCAAGGCTCTAAGAAGCATTTAAGAAAACACAATTTACAGGTATAAAACAAATGGAGAACCTCTATATATAAACACATGCAAAATGTGGAAACATTAACAAATGCCTCAGTGAGATACAATCCCTTTGAATGCCATGATTGTGAGAAATTCACATAATGGATTCATTCAAAGTATTTAGAAACCTTTTAAGCAAAGGAAAGAGAAGTTGAAAAGTCAAGGGCTTGTGGAGGAGTACAATTCAATTAAAGAATATGGAATTTTTTGTTAATTGATTCATGCATTTTGGAGAGATTTATGATTGTGAGAATTAATCAATTAATTATGCATTTTGTGATTTTTCTGTAGAGACTGTAGTGTAGGAAAATGTATCCCCTTTTCACACTTAATTTGGGAATGATTAACATTAAAATGAACCTAATGTTGCATTGATATAATGTTGTAATGTGTTTTACACATTCACATTAGGTTTAGGACCCTTTTAAGCTAAATAAACTTAATTTTACCTTAATTAAGTGTTGTAAAGTATATTTATTTACACCTTCACATTAATTTTTGGGCCCTCTTGCATTTATGACCATATCATCATTAATAGGCCCCAAAGACCCTTTATTATGCATGTCGAGGCTTATTTCAACCAAGATCTAGACATAATCAATAAATGCACTTAATATCTTAACCCCCTAATATTTCCCCTGCCCAAAAAGCTATGGTGGGACCCTTATGCCACCTTGGGCATATGAGTTCCACCCAGATGGGACCTATACGCCACCTTGGGCGTATGAGTCCCATTTGGCCCCTTTTTAGGGTTTTGAGCAGGAAATCAAGGTTTTGGATTCACATTTTATGAAAGTCAGCATTTGGGATCTAATAAACAATAAGTTAGATGGAATTCCTATATAAACAAGGTTTCAAATCATTATTTCACCTAAGCAATCATAATATCAACCTAGCAATCAAGAGTCAAGTATCCTAAGACTTCACAAGAGCATTGTAGAGCATTCAAGAGCATTTCAAGGGCAGATTATAAAAGTTTTATTGCAACAATTCAAGATCCATCATCATGTCAAAGGCATAATGCATCAAGCATGTTGTTGATGTAGCATTGAAGATCCAAGTTAAGCATTGTTCTACATCCAATTCAAGATAAAGATCTACATTCTTCATGGCCACTTCATGTTAGATTGTAGATTTACATTTCAAGACATCATTGTTCATGTTTCATGTTTCATTGTTTTATCATAAGGTTTAATTACCTAAACGAGGTTTGACCAAGGAAAACCTCTACTCCCTAACAATCAACAAGTTTTTTATCTCTCTCTCTCTACATGTGTGATTGCAGATCTAGGTGGTTTAGAGCTTGAAGATCCCTTGAAGAATAAGTTACAAGATTGAAGAAGGTTCTCCAAGTTGTTACAAGGTTGTCATCTTCACGGAAAGTCACCTACAGGCCATAATTCAAGCTTTCAGACTCAGAGATCTAGCATGAGAGAAGCTACAATAGACCACTAGAGAATACTAGAGTTTCATCCAAAAATTAATACTAGGACTAAATCACCACCTTAGGCATATGAGTCCCAGTACTTCCTTTTTCTAGACTTAAGGAGATCTAGATCAGTTATTGAGAGATTCTAGTTTCTGCACATAAACCCTAGTTTGGGACTAAATTGCCCAAATTAGCATAAGAGTCCTAGTGAGCTTCAAACAATAGAATTTCAAGGTTTCAGAGCTTATTCTGACTACATCCTTCTTCTAGGTACCTTTTCATTTCATTCTCTTTTATCAGTTTGATTTCGGGTTCTTAATTTTCTAGGTTTCATAGCTAGATTGACACATTACTTGCATTTTTTCCCAATCCTTTGCTTGGTGGTGGAACCCCTTTTAGTCTTTAATCACACCCCTAAGACACCTTATTGCAAATCTCTTTCCCTCATTTCCATCCCTAGATTGAGATATCTAAGGTTTCCTCAAATGAAACTTGAAGGAAAATGGTGGTTCTATCTCCCAAAACATAGAGCACTTATTTTCTTGGTTTTAGGTACCTTCAAAGATCGGGAAGCGAACAACATCGATAGTTTAAATCCTTATGAGGAATTTTTTTTAATGTTATTTTATTTTAAAAAATTAAAATAACATTAATTTTAAAAGGGATTTGATTATTTCAATTATGGGAATTTAGAGTTCATCAAACGCATTCAATCGAAATAATTTGAAGTGTTATTAATTAATTAGTTTTTGGGAAATTTAATTAGTCTTCGAAATTTATTGAATTTTATCTTATGAATTAATTTATTAATTTTATAAATATTTAATGCCATTGATGTTTTGCAGGTGCTTCTAAGAATGGAAGGATGATGAATCATAGGGTGGTTATAAAGACTTATGATCATGGTTTGCAAAGTGGATGTGCAAAATAAAAAATGGCTGAAAAGATCATTAAATTGCGAGTAAACTTTAAGTATGGTGGTCCCCACTTGGAGTTATTTATGGAAAAAGACATTGATTTACATCGTGCAAAGAAAATATAGAGAGGGAAATCAAAGTGGAATTGGAAATTGTAGTTGCCAATTGAAGTCAACTGAAGTCAAATCAAAGCTACAAACAAAGTTAATACCTTTACTTAAGAAACTAATTCTTCCTTTGTGAGGTTAAGCATTGATTTGTCCCCCATGATCTTAAACTTTTATGAGCGAGCCCTGAAGTGTGATTGAAAAAATAGTTCATCGATTTAGTATAATAGAGTTTGTTGATTCATGAACTTGAGCATTTTTACATGGCCACCTAGTATTTCAAACTTGCTTGCCAGTGGAGCCATATGTTTCATGAGACAACTAGCATAACACAACTTGCCAACCTTGTAAAACCCATCATATTACATGGACACCTGGCATAACACAACTTACTAGCTATTAGATCCATGTAGATCATGAGTGATCTAGCATATCATGAGCAATCTAGCATAACACAACTTGCTAGTCCTTATGAGAGCACCATT
>VDFB02366258.1:0-47774 GCA_007258455.2 Sequoia sempervirens | reverse complement strand
CATTCAGGTTTATAAAATTGAAAGTAATAACATTTTAAAGGAAGGTTGAAATCAAGAAAAATACCTGCAAGTGGAAACAAAAATGATGGCAGACCTGACACCATTATCTTCCATGGTGGAAATAATGTGGACAAGATACACATCCTTTACATTTTCAGGAACAAAAACATACTGCTGCTTCAAAGACTCAACTGTCTTAAACCCCTCATAAGCCTCATAAAAGTATGCCTTGTCTCCAGACAACTCATGCAGTGCTCTTAAATTACCAGTCATTGTTGCTGAAAACAAAAGGGTTTGCCGTTCTTTAGGCAAATACTGAAATATTGCCTTCAGTTCATCCTCAAAGCCCACATCCAACACACGATCTGCTTCATCCAAAACAAGAAACTGCACAACCATGGTCGATCAGTAGGATATAATGCAAATGACAATTAAGTTGACAAATAAATGTAAACCAGAACAAGGTCCATCCAAACATTCATAACACTTTTCAGAAAACCAAATTTTATATATTTTGAGGTTTCCACAGTCCATAACTTCTAGTATCAAAAAAGAAAAATTGGACAAGTGTAACAATTATGTAGCGAATACAGAGATGGTCATAGTTTATATATCTTAAATTTGTGATTTGAGCCCTATCTTAATACTGATTGAGGCCTTATCCACCTTCACCCTAAAGGCTACAAATAATGAAGATGAGGCTAGAGTGTGCTTGTGGAAGGAATGAAGCAGGCAAAGGATTTTGGCATTAGAAAACATTATGTGGAGACAGATTCAATGATCATCATCCAAAGTATGAAGAAAGGTGTGAAGCCTAATTGGAAAATCATTAATTCCCTGAGGAATACTCATTTATTGGCCTCTCATTTTGAGAAGATTGGCAAAACTAATATAGAGTTAGTAAACTTAATAATTAAAATGCCATAGTATTGTAGACTTATCAACCCAATTTGGAAGAAAAAATGCACCTATCATAGTAAGCATGTACTGTATCCCTATGAATACTTGTATCTTCATTCAGGTTTATAAAATTGAAAGTAATAACATTTTAAAGGAAGGTTGAAATCAAGAAAAATACCTGCAAGTGGAAACAAAAATGATGGCAAACCTGACACCATTATCTTCCATGGTGGAAATAATGTGGACAAGATACACATCCTTTACATTTTCAGGAACAAAAACATATTGCTGCTTCAAAGACTCAACTGTAAAGGCAGCCCACAACCTTAACCAAGATTCACGCATAACCTTTTATTTTATGGTGTTTGGATTAAGTCCCTTCTTATAAACTGAATTCTATTAGGCACAGATAACATTTTATTATATATTTCTGTTTGCAGAAGTCTATTCCTTATAATTTGAATCAAGGACGCTTAACAACTTGACAACAAGATGATTCTGGATTAAGTTGTAGATTGTGGAGCTTCAAATTGGATATTTAAGGTTTTAAATTATGGAATTTTATTGAAACACAGGATGTGTAGGGCTTCGGTTTGGGGATTTGTGGCATGAATATGAGGTTATATAATTCCAATTTGAGGCATTAAGGTTTCAGAATCTGATGTAAGGGTTTCAATTGACAATTCTAGGTGTGATATTGGCGCATTAGAATTTTACTGTAGGGCTGCAATCTTTCAAATTGCTATTAGAGTTTTACTGTACGGATGCAATCTTTCAAATTAGGTACTACAACACCCAATATAAAGAAAGGTATGGCCCTTTTAAGGTCCACGCTATGTGGCGCCAAACACGCCTCTGAGACAGCATATGACACCACCCCAGCCCCGCAGGAGGCACACAAATCATACCCTAAAAAATCCTAACCCCCAAACCCTCAAAGAGACCCACTTAAGAACATGCTCTTTGCTGTCAGGCCCACTCAAGCGTTGAGTATTGCATAAACCCTAAACCCTAAAAATCTTAGAAAACACTAATATTTGAATAGAAAATAGAAAAACGGAAGAGCGCCGTCATACCTTGACCCTCGAGAGCACATTGGGTACGTCAAGATTTTCCGTAAGCAGAGACTTAATACGGCCCGGCGTGGCAATAACAACATGAGGCCGCTCCATCAAGGCCTGGGTCTGAGTGATCAAATTCATCCCGCCCACCACCACTGTGCAACGCAGATGAAGTGGGGAGCCGAGGGCTCTGAACTGCTCCGCCAGCTGATACGCCAATTCCCTCGTAGGAGTTATCACCAGTGCAAACACCCCGTACGGATTCTCCGCCAGTTTGTTCAGAATGGGCAACGCAAATGCCGCCGTCTTGCCGCTACCCGTCTGTGCTATACCCATCACGTCCTTCCCTCTGAGGATTTCCGGAATGCATTGCTTTTGAACAGGTGTGGCCTGCTTCATGCCCAGCTCTCTGCATATCTGTACAGCCCATTCTGATAGCCCTAACTCTTCAAAGCCCGTTAATTCATCGGAATTAAAAAATTTCGGTTTGAGTGGGGATGGCCTATGCTCTGGTTGAGCTGCCTTTTTCTTCTTTTGTTGGAAGGCGCCTTTTGAGAAGAGGGATGGTTCTGCTGTCGGTGCTGAATCCTCTTCATCTTCAGAGTTCGCCATTACAACGTCTGGAGACTGCAGCAAGTTACGGAGATAACTGATCAAAATTCAAATACTGCCGCAACTAAATAACCATGAGAATCAGAGTCACTCCATGCCCATATTATGTCTTTGAGTAGTCTTTGGTTCAGCTACCTAATAACCATTCTTTTTTTTTATTCTTTTCAGTTCGTGAGAGGGAACTATAGGCACCAGATTCTAATTAGTTATTAATGTTTTGAACTTTAATCAATTAAAATTGATTATTTTCTTGCATACATTATATTTGAAGTTTGTTTTAAAGTTAAATACATATTTTTTAACTTTTTTAATTTTAAAAGTTATTTTTTTTTAATATTATTGGCTAAAAATATTTAGGCAGACGGATTCTACAGAATTGAACATAATATTTTGATTGCAAAAATTATGACAAAGTTAAAATTGGAAATTGTTAATTATTCTATATAAAAACTTCATTTAATTTAACCATTAAGCTAAGTAACAATTGTATGTCAAAATTTTTATTTAATCCAATTTAACTATTTTAACCAAATTGAATCTCAAAAATTCAAAACCATAATTATTTTAACATGTCAATAATTCAACTATTAAATCTATATTTTTTTAAATTAAATCTATTATATATTTTTTTCTTAGATTAAATTGAATCTTAAAATTTCAATATCAATAATTATCTTACACATATTAATTTAACTATTAAACTAAGCATAAATTATATAATTATTCTATAATTATTTTAACATGTCAGTAATCCAACTATTAAATCTATTTTTTCTTAGATTAAATTAAATTTCAAAATTTTAATATCAATAATTATTTTACACATATTAGTAATTATCAGTTCTTGTCAAGGGAACTATAGGCAACCCCAGTTGTTTAACTAGTTATTATTAATAATTATGTTTCTAACCAATGAGAGTTAAGATTTTTTTTTAATTTAACAAATACTTGTGTACTATTAAAGTGTAGATGCAAATTATATAACAAAACATTTTAAACAAATAAATGTTCTTAAATATTATTGGCAGGAAAGTTTTGCTCAATATGGGTGATTTATACGGTACCATTATCATACTGTTGATAAATAGTGGGCAGATGGAAAGCCAACGTGTGATAATAGTGGGCATCGTTAGTTGGAATGAACGTGGTGGGCACAACTATTTCTTTATGGAGCTGTAATGAAATCTAAATATTACCAGTGAAGAGCAACATGGTGATAAAGTACCAGTTCATTATCACTGGCACCTGCATAATTTGTCACATCCCCAAAACGCATGGTAGTTCAAGCATTTCACCTGTTCAATTAAAAAGATTTACAAACTCTTTTTGTTAAGTATGCTTGTATTGTTAACAATATTCGACTTTGCATAGGTATAATTGTAAGCTAATAGTTTAAAATTCAAAGGAAGCAAACCAACAATTGAAAGCTGACAATTTAAAATTGAAAGCAAACAAACAAACATCTGCAATATCTTTGTGTGTGCACTAGGAGAGGTATTCTTGTCCATTAATATTTGTTTTATTTTCTTTTGATTTATATCCTTTAGCTTCACATTAAACTTTTCTTTCATGGCAGAGTATATTTAGGAAAGCCCTAGTCAAGCCCAAAACAGCATGCTTTGCTTTGTCTTTCAGTAAATGATAGTTTGGATTTGGTACTTATGTTAAAGAATAGTTCATTTCAGAATCTTGAACCCCAGATACATTCTTTGTCGCAGTAGCTTGGCAGTCACACCATTGAGTAATGATAAATTCCACAAAGGGCCTCTCATCTATAACAAAAATGTCACCAAGATCAAAGCAATTGAACCATTGATAGTTGGGAAGTTAAAGCCCTCATCTAAATTGAGCACAGGTTTCTATTTTTTCTAATCTTAATGTTATTAAGTCCTTAATTGGGACATGTGAGTTGGGTCCAGTGTTAAAGCCCTCAGACTTTCCCAATTTTGGCCCAGATTTGAGCCACAGCTGGGCTCCCCAATAGTGGCCTCCCCTCCTAGTTATCTATCAAAAAAAAAATTATATGTTAATAAAGTTTACTTTGGATATAAGAAATAATGGCATAGCTACACCTTCACTTAAGGTACACAAGTGCCACCACTACCTCATCAATCCTTAATTGACAATAGTTAGGTGTCAGCTCTATTTAGTCAATTCCACCTATGTTTCAATTACACTAAGTTAACTCACCTCTTCATTGGGAGTGATTAAGAGTCAATTGATGACCTCCTGGGTATGTCACTTTCTTGAGTCAAGCATCCAAAAGGCCTATATATTCTACTTTACTCTTTGTAATTTGCTCCATCATATTGACTATTGTTGCTAAAACTTTCCAACCACAACAAATTAAAACAAAACTATTCTAGAACATTTTGGCAGGAACTTTGTTGCTCTGCAGCTCTTGTTTATTTTGCATTTTAATGTGAAGATTTTGATTATTTTTTTAAAATATTTGTTTAATAGAGGATTTGATCATATTTTAAGATAATTATATTAATGTATATAAAAAGTGTTAAAATTGGTTCATGAAATTGAAAATTTGTAATGTTATAATGATGAAAATTATATAGTCATGCTCTTTCTCTTTTTTGGGGGGGAAGGGGAATCTATTTTGATTGAAGTATTGTGAATATAATAGTTAGTCTACAAGTGGTATACACATGTGTGAATTTAGCTCATGGTACCACCTTATCTCAACCCCAGTGTTACTCATCCCTAGATCTCTATTGGTCAATTTGAATTAGATTTGGTGCAAACTTGACCTAGGTCATTTTTACAATCATATATTGAAACCCTAAACTTCTAAAATATGAGCAAATTAAATCCTGTTAACATCCTTCTACTAGCTATTATGAGCTAACCTAACTCACATTTATGTTGGTTTGTGTGTTATTTTGTTGTATTTAAAGGCATTCATTCATTCATTTCAAAATAATCTAGGAATGTTGGAATGTGAAAAGAATATGTGGGTCAAAGAGCTTAAAGGAAAATCCATCATGTATTGCTTACTTATACCATCATCTTAGGAACCATTACACACATGATCATTGCACATGCTCATTGTTGATCTTTTAAGTTATAAATTTAGTCGAACTACAAATTTGATCAAGAATGTGACCCTCACAATTTAGCAAACTCATATAGGTGTTCCTAAACACCATTAGTCCTTACACAAATATAGATACCAAAAGATCAAGACAAAGTGAATTCCAACAATTCACTTTTCTACCAAATCAATCCCATGGGTACAAGTTAAAGTCTACATGTTAGTTTAATTCCACAAGCATGAGAGTAAGGTTTGAAAGCATGGATTTGAACTAAAGTTAAACACTATAAATTTGCAAATTCTAAAAGAATCATCTAAGTAGACCTCTAAAATTTTAACATTGTGATGAATTGGTTTTTAGCATCTTTTGCATCAATTTCCCACTTTTGAAATCCAACTAAATATCACATTTATATTTATTCAAAGTTTGCATTTAATTATTCTTTTATCCCAACTCATTTATCTAGGTCAATTATTGTGTAATTTCTTTATTTATTTAATTAGTCTCGATAATTTTATGTGAGGTGTGATTTTACCCTTACATTTTGGTGAACATTTTACACTTACATCTTGGTGAACTAACTTTTCAACCCCTTTAAGGTTTTTCCCTAAGCTTTGACCATATTTCTATCTTTTTTTTTATCCGGTTGTTGTAACTTTATTTCATATTTGATTAGGATTTGGAGTTGCCCTCATTTATGGTTTTTTGCTTTATCTTTTTGGCCCTTTGTTGTTAGTTACCTTTCCCGTCCATTACCCCTTATGCAATTTCATTGTTAGATATTTAGGATAGATGTATTTTCCCCTTACTTTATTAAACTTAATACATTTTATGATGATACCTCTTTCATTGCCTATGATTGTGACTTGGTTACTATTTCAACCCTATATTCATTTGAGACATCTAGGGATCTCGATTCATGTGATGTTGCACCTAGCAATTATATTCATTTTCTATCTCATGATAGATTTTCTTTCACCTCTAAGGATTCTCCTCCATGCGCCCCCCTTGCTTCATGTTTCCTTGAGGAGCTAAGGGATGTCAAGGCACATTTTCCACCTTCACATGAGGTTGCTAATATTTATTCTCTTTCTCTTCTCTCTTGGTTTCTTGATGATGCATTTAGTGAGGAGTGTAGTACTACTTTCTCTTCTTACTATGATATTAATGACTCTTTTCTTCATGGTGATTTAATTTATGGCACATTATTTTAATGCACTTAATATATAGTCATTTAGTGGTAATGAAGATGCATATCTATATGTTAGAGCATTCATATATTCAAATTATGCTCGTATATATGATGATTGTACTTTGATGAGTGCATTTGATGGTATATTAGTTGATAGAGCTAAATAATGGTTTAATTCTATTCATATGTATTATACATCATTCTATACTTTGTCACATGCTTTTGGAGATTACTTTACTATTGGCTCTAGATTATGTTTTATTCAAGATTATCACTCTTTCCCTTCTATTAATTCATCCTTAGTGGATCACGTGGATTTTTCTATGCATCATAATTATGCATGTATACCTGATGAAAATACTTTGATGAGTGAATTTGATGATACCTTAGTTGATAGAGAGCTAAACAATGGTTTAATTCTAGTTATAATTATTATACATCCTTTCATGTACTTTGTCATGTTCTTTTGTATATTACTTTACTATTGACCCTAGACCATGTTTTACTCGAGATTATCATATTTCCCTTCTAGAGGCCCTTCCTTAGTAGATTCCATGGATTTTTCTATGCATCAAAATTATATAACACTTTTTGATGGAAAAGCCTTCTTTGGATCTTTTTATGATTTCTCATGATATATATTTGAGTATTTGTTCCAATACCTTCTCCTTTATCTCATCTTGCATGTGATTTAGCTACAACTAAACAAGGAGGGCAACATGAGGATCTCGTACAATTTTACTTTGTATATGTGAGGATAAAATTCCATTTGTTGATAGAGTATATTCAACCACACTTACACACGATATGCATGCATGTATGGATATGGCTCACATTGAGCATGATCTTGTATATTCCCTAATGAGTAGGTTGGATAACTTAAACAAGTGTATTGATGATCATGAGAAAATATTTAAACAAAAATATCTCATCAAAGTGATATTGCAAAATATTTTGGCATATGACATTTCAATTTATCCTTCACCAAGTTGATTTGTGGCACCATATTTCACTATGAAGGTAGAGGTAAGTTATTACTATATTTTTTTAATACTTCCAAACTATGTGTTCTTATTATTTTCATGAGGGTTATTTGCTTGATGAATTGTTTATAGAAAGCTCGAGTGTTCATGTATTCACATGGTTTTATTCATTATCACATGCTTAGATCTATCACTTCCTTTATGGATTTGGCTAGTGCTTTTGTTGAACACTTTTGTTATAGTTTGTACCAATAGATGTATTATCAACATCATAAAATACAAGCAAGAAGAGTAAGAGCCAATTATAGATTACTTATTTTATTTCAAGCATTCTCGACCTGCACGAGTTCTACCTTAGAGAATGATGGACTTTAAAGCAAATTTATTGATGGTTTCATTTCACCCTTTAAAAGGTGAGTGTATTGTTGGCCTCCTTTAATGGTTTAATAACTGAAGGGTTGTGACTTAGAGATTGAACATATGCACTAAGTAGCTATCTCACTCATCATGAAGGTGCATTTCACTTGTTAGCCCAGGGACGTAAACTTGAAATGGGTCAGCACTGTATGTGCGCTAGGAATCTACTGTAGTCATCCGTAGACTAGGAAAGAAACAATGCTAGAAATAAAGTGTTGGAAGGAAATCAACTTAAACACTGAACATAAATCAACATTTGCACTAAGCATTAACAACTAGTCTAGAAATGAAAGATAGAAATGAAAATCTCAGAAAACAGACAGAAAACTACTCTATCTACCTTGGCTACAGGAACAGTCACAAAATGGAATTTTAGTGGTTGCAGGAACAAACAGTTGTTGAAATTGAAACTAACTACTAAGCAGAAAATAAATTTTAAACTAATAGGTGGAATTCACACCAAGTGGGCCCCCTTGGGTGAGTTTCCCTTAGACTAACTCAAAATGCAACAACTCAAAATATCATATTATTTCTTTAAAGCACAAGTACAACATCTCAGCAATGGACTGTATTACTAAAACTGGAAAATGCAAGTACAAACTCAGAATATCTAACCTTATCAAAAGGAGCATCCGACCATTATTTATAAAGAGAAAAACTACTGACTAACCCTAACTACCTAGGTAGTCAACTCCATCAAAATAGGAGGATGTCGCTTATTGAAAGCATATAAAAGATGGAGGAAGTTATGCATGCGCTAAATTGGTCAAAGGAGACTTGCTTCAATGGGAATCTAGCACAACGCACTCCCTAGATTTGCTCAACAACAAATATGACCATTAAAAAGGTGGTTACATTCTTTTGTTTAAATTAGGAATTTTCCTCCATGAGATTTTTCTCACTTTGACTTCTTAATGATCAACTTCTTGAATTCTTGGCAACCGACCAACTGGCAAGAATTTATCCCACGTAGCAGGCTTTATTGACATCATCGTTTTAGTGGAAACCTTCACAATAGCATTAGCACGCACAAACAAATTTTTATCTATAATCACCTTAGTAACATTCATTCAACCACTTGTAAATTCAACATAGATAATTTGCATAGCATGATAATGTCATTAAAGTCACAAAGATAAACTTATGCCCAAGGTCTATGGTTTTAAGGAAAATATTAACAACCAAGTGTCAAAGTCTATGATAGCAACAACAAATATATAATGAACCCTATCAAAATCAAGCCATTAATTGGGCTCATCATGTATTATGGAGCTTCCCCTAATATCTAATTAACTAATATAGATAACCATATAATTAAGCAATTTCTGATCACGTACTCTTCAAATAACACTCTATGATAGAAGTTTGATCTCTTTGCGTTGAGCTTGACTTGATTTATGAAATTATTTGGGCCACAGTCTCTTTTAAGATCTAAATTCATTCTATAAGACTACAAAATTAGATGTAGAAGCTCCAATCTTTCCTTAATACCGAGGACAAAGTTTGAAAACATAAGATACGTAGGGAAGAATGATCCCTTTTTATGATTTCTAAATGAGTCTTATTTGACTCATTGAATTCCCAAATTATTTTCATATATGCCCATGTTTCAGGCACATGTCTTGGTAGGATATGTGGCCTAATTGGAGACCCATACGTTCTAACCACAATGGTATTTGAATAAAAATACTAATATCTCTAGTTATGTTGAATGCCTAGTCCACACATCCTATCCTTTGGTCTTAAGAAATCAATTATTTCCTTTGACAATCTATCTAATGTTGGACTTGAATACCTCAATATTTTTCTAATAAAACATTTTTCAACATTATGTAGTTTGAATTTGGGCAATGCATGGACATTGCATAGGAAATAAGACCTTAATATCATCATGAAACCTTATTTGCAAAGCCTTATCCCAAAAATTTCTTCATCCATATAAAAACATGTGACACAACAATGAATACCACTTGAAATGCATGACCCTACTATCACTTTTTATTGCCACTATTTGTTTATGCATTCCTTCTATTATGAATGAAGCAAAGATAAATTCTCTATTGAGGTCTATATTATGTATATATATACCTATCATCATCAAATTCATAGGTATTTGAGTTTTTACATCCACTCTCAAGACCTATCATAAGGCATGATAATCTTCAAAGATATCTTCATTGAAAGGTTCCGATTCCATGGGAGTAAACCTTATTGGTTTTCTATCTACACCTTACTCTGTGCTTTGGTAGCCAATTCACCTTGTAACTACCCTTATCATTCTAATACTCCTTGTTTAAAAAATTGAAATTAATAACATTATTGGCAACTGAATTTAGCTTGAAAACCTCTATAATGTACCCCTTATCAATTCTTACTAATTCACTAGCATTTTAGTCAGAACAACCCTAGCATTAGCATCATAATTTTCTACTAGTGGTATGATGAAATCCACATTAATAATTTTTTTGGGACAATCAAAATTTTCCCAATTCAAAATGCCAAACATGTGAAAAGGGTCTCTTTGAGGATCTCCTCTTATACCAATGCTCAAAAGGCAACCATCTGTTTATAGGAATTGTCACATCTCTACAATCTTTGCATTGATCTCTCAACTGGTTTGATAAAATCCTTGCCCCTTATGCATGCCTAACTTTCCTTGATGATCTTGGGAATTGTACTATGAGGTCCTCATTCAATAGTTTTTGCTTTTGAGGGTTAATAATTGTTGACTCATTTTTAGGGTTTTTGAAACAAATTAGGGTTTTTAACTATGGTGCAAATTTTAGAATTAAGGGTGACTCAATAGATTTGTTATGCTCTTAGTGTGGAAGGAAAACCCTAATGACAAGGAAGTATGCATATTTAGAAACGATTTAGTAAATTAGAAAAAAATTGAAGTCTTGAATTCTTCTTGGAAACCCCAATTCACTTATGAGAACACCAGAGAGCTCAAAAATCCACAAATTCTTCACACCATCAAGTAGCTTTATGAATTTTCACAAACTTAATTGAAAATTTATGAAGAAAAAATATAATAATATTAAGAAGACATCAATTGATTTCAGCATTATTCCTTGCTCACACAAATAGAGCAACCACAACTAACCCTTCTACAAGCTTGAATGTTAGCCATTGATCTTTAGATGATGCTAGTGGGATCAATGGTGATTGTTGAATTTCACTTTATTTAATTGAATGGTGAAATATTTTGACTCCATACAATAAACTACTTGCTTGTGATACCAATAGGATGCCAATTAGGAATGTCGTGACATACAAATGGATAACACTTTATGTAATATCACTTTTCCTCTTATGGTTGTTACGTATTAGCAGTAGATTTAATATAACAAATATTAGAGTTAGTATAATTTATAATATGCAATATTATCAAAATAAATGTGAATAATTAATGTAAGCTACAAACATATGACAATTAAATAATCAACATAGTAAATGGAATAAAAACTCCACATAGATTAATCATATTAACACCAAGTCATACAGACAATATTCCCAATATTATTGAATCAATGGTTCTCAATACTTATCTTAAAGTCATGGAAAGGCTACTATTTGACACTCATAGGAATGGTTATAGATCTAGGTTGTTTCCCGGCACAAACACCCCCGGAGGAATTGGTTCTTGCACAAAACCCCAACTTGCCTCAAAGGCCCTTATGGTTAAACTACTTGCTTCAAAGGGCCTTATGGTAAACTACCTAACTCAAAGGGCCTTACGGTAAAGCTCTGGCCAGGACAATCCACGGTGTATGTTGTACCCCAAGTTGGAGACACGCTGTGTGCCCCTTCTCTAAATGTTTAAATTCCCACCTAGACCCTAACCTTCACTCCTTTGTGCACTTTTAGTTCCTCTTTCCTTGAATGTTCTTCATCCTTGAATATTTTCCATGTCTCACATGAATGATTTATATATCCTTTTAAGGGGTGGTTTCCAAACCATCACACCCTTTCACAAAAAAAATTCCTTTTAATAATTAAATAAATAATTATTCTTCCTTTTTAAAGAGTGTTTATACATATTTTTTATTAATCTCTCTCTTATCTAAAGGATCATAATATCCTTTATATCTCCCTTTTAATTTTAAAGGGTTATTCATAGATTTCTCTTCTCTTGGCGAAAAATTCACATAACAATTATCCCCCTATAAATTAGATGTTGTCCCCAGTAGCATGAGATACGTCTACATTACAACTCAAAACACATAATCAATAATTAAAGAAATTGATATTGAATACTTTCATTCTTCACACACACACACACACACACACACACACATATATATATTTTTATCTACATCCTTTTCTTCTTTCAATTCATAGATCTCTCTCTTTTATTGTTTCAAAATGATTATTTTTGTCAATCAAAATTATGACAAGAACTCTACATACATACATATAAGAATTTTACAATTGAAGAAACTAAGGCTATTTTATATGTTTAATCACATATTTCAATTTAATCAATTCTTTCATGTAACTCCTTCAAAGTATTATAATGTGATCACACAATAATTACTATGCATATCCAATATTATGCGGTTACTCATAATTTATTAAAATATAATCTATACACTCAACATAGATTCCAAGATGATATTCATGCATTATGGACTACATGAATACCCTCTTTCCATAATGTATAAATAGAATCTTAGTCCTAGACAATAAGGAAAATGTAAAATGTTATTGGGTTGATCAAGTCCAATAACAATGTACATATTAAAACAAAAGACGATGCAAAATAATCTCATAATTAATGAAGTACAAACTCCCACATGCAACTCATAACTCAAATTTTACATACAATTTCTCAAACCCACAAACTTATTTTCACAATAAAATGAAACACAAAGCTTATACAAAAGCTTAACATCAAATCACACTTATTTCATTTCAATTTCATCAAAAGAAAATGACTACAAGCATCTATAACAAAAATTCATCTTTGGCCTTTCATGCCCTCTCACTCAACAACCTCATTTGATTCTTCTCTGCAACTCTCTTCTACTCTACAACACTCCACTCCTCTCTAGTTTTGCTTTTGACTGATTCAGATCTACAACATAATAAAGCAGCTTTCCTCTGCCAAACCCCACATCATTCCTCACATTCCAACTCTTTTTCAGCATCCATTCATGGCTGCAACTCCCAGACTGCTCTATGGCCCTCTAATGGGAAAATTTCACTCTAAAATCCCCACCTCTGATGTAAGCAAGGTGGTTAAGACTCTCTATCCAACCCAAAATGATCAAAATCAATCAAGGAAAACAACCCTTGTAACTCTATTCACCCAACTTGTCTCAAACACTCACACTAAGGCTTGTAGCCTTCAAAAACCAACACTTGGATATATCTTTTGGAGAAGGTCATACAAAGGCCTAGAAAATACCTTCTAAGACTCACAACAAGTTCTAACACAACTTCTCAACATATTCTATAAGGGTTATTTGACACAAAATTGAAAACCAATAGTCTGCCTTGCCTTTAGGCTACTCAATTAGCTCTCTTTTACAAAGGAAGTACTTCCCAAACACCCAGTAATCACTCAAAATTAATTGGAATTCATAAATTGTGACTCAAAACAATAGATTCTATCATTAGTTCACATGTTTATGACATCTAAACCATTGTTCCATGAAACCCTCACTTTACATGCAAAATATAAGGGTTTATTGAAACTCCTATATCTCGAGCTTATCATTCTCAACAATTGCCTTCAACACATCACAATGACTCTGCCTAAACTCAATACACCCTTACATAGACAGTATCAACAACATTTTACCAAAACCTAGCATTGACACCTTCATTTCACATGGAGAAACACATTTCTCTGCCCTAGGGCATCACCCATTTGCTAACAACTTATCTCCTCAGCCTTCAAAAACTTAAAAACATCTAACCCTACATAAAACAAGTCAATCCACCGAGTTACAGGGTTTGACAGTAGGTGGATTGACTAATTCATCATTTAACTTCTATCAAAACCCTACGTTGGCCTTTAACAGGTAGATTTTAGAAAATTACAAAGATCTCCTTCCAATCTTAATGAAAGCCTCTCAAACCTATTTCACAAGAGAGTTAGAAAATGCATTAGAAAAATACAATAAACTTCAATGCATCACAGTGACTACATGGGCTGTACAAAGTTTGGAAAATCCAGAAACATGATGAATTTTCAAAAAAATGGCGTTGTCTTTATGTGTAAACTTCAAGCAATCTTTCAACAACCTCGTTCGAGCCTTGGAGAGGATTTTTATACATTTTCCATTCAAATCCAAACTAACCCAATGCCTATAACTATCTTTTAAAATCCTATGTCCCTTCATATTCCCAAAAATTGCATTTTACAAAATCTTGCTTGACAACATTTTCACTTTTTGTGCAGCTTTTACTAATTTGACACCTATTGACTCACAAACCCCCAGTTATATATAAAATGGTCTTGATAGACCATATTTAGCATAAATAGACTCAAAAAACCCCCATACTATCCACCTAAGAACCATCCCTAATGACTTATCTAATATTAAAATGGTCATAGTGACCTTATTTAGACAAAGAAACTCTCAAAACCTATAGCCTACTCATGATCACCATAGATTGACAATTTTTGACCAAAGGTGCTCCTACACCAACCTCCCCTGAAGCATGAGCATCTATTGTTCTTAATTCCTTCCCTCTCACAAGACCACTACTAATTAAATTAATTTGCTGCATATATCTCTATTTTTGGTGCAGCCTCAAGAAAGAAGCATTATTTTCCTTCTTTGGCATCCCATTTTGTGTGTCTTTATTGGTGTTTCATATTAAAGCATATTTTTTTAAAATTTGCAATTACTTCACCTCAATGCCTTCTTCCCTCATGGAGCAACACTAGAAAATTTTACTCTTTGCAACTCCACCATTTTACGCCAAGTAGCTGAAAATTGGCTTTTTGCATAACTTTCACCCAGAAGCTCATTTTTGCATGAAATCTTGCCAAGACGAGTGTAATATCATTATGATGCCTCCCACCAAGTCATTTTTCTCCAACCTCAAAGATTATCCTTGCAAAAGGATTTTTCTCCAGCTCTTACGAATTTTTGGGAATAAATTTTTGAAAACTGCTTGCGGAGCCTCTGAAGCAACGAACCAGCGAAAAATTGAAAATTGCAATTTTGACTAAATTCTTGAGTTCTTGCTGCTGAGAGATGCTTGAAAACACCAACACAAACCAAAACAAACACAACATAAAAAAAAATCAAACTGAAATATTTTTGGGCGATGTAGGATCACCTGTGGACCCGAGTGCTCCTGCATCAATAATGCATCTTAAATAGCAATAGAATAATAGTAAATTATTTCCACCTAGAGAGTAATTCATAAATAAATACTAGTTTTAATCTTCCTTTAAGAAACTAGGTTAAATATATCACAATATACTTCTTGGATGAATATTTGTTCAATTATGTTTTTGGATGAAGTTTTGACTAATGAAAATGAGGATACCTCACATTGACAACCATGTTGTAAATATAATAACAAACTAGAACACAAATTTTATTGGGGATCTTGTCATAAAATTAAATATTGAGTAAGGGTACATAAGGAGAAGAAATATAATGTCATCCCATAAATACATCTCTAGGCTTGGACACTTATTGATATATGATATTATTAGATTGTGTATGATAAAATAATTAGTATAAATTTATAATTTTAATTTTCTTAGAGGTTGTCTCTCCCCTTGTAAAATTCAACATGATCCCATGTCTCATCCTACTTGAAGCATTATTTCTTTTCAGCCAATGCATTTAAACAACAAAATATTTTCAAGGATTAAAGTGTAACTTAAAATAGGTTTATGTAACAAACTTGGGTGCACCTTGATTTATATAAAATTTATTAAGAAACATGTGTGGTTAATATTGACGTTCTTGATATTTAATCATGAATGTAAATCAACTCTAATCAAGAGGAATGACTTAGGAGAAGATGAGCGTCGGATGAAATGGTCTATTCAAGATATATTTTGATATCATTAGCTAATATTGAAATGTCACTTTGCATACTCAAAGTAGAATTTAAATAGTGGGAATCTAATAATTCAAGCATTTGAACACATCATTTTATCTTCCAAATTATTTAGTTTTTACAGGTTTTTATACAACACGAAGGGTAGTTCCAAGCTCGTACTAAAATGGTCATGATTAAGCTTGTTAATTAATTAAATAATTTATTTAATTAATTCCTCTAATGTCATCTACATATAAAATAGAATTTAATTATTTATTTATATGGTTCATTTCTAATTTGTCTACCTTAATTAAATAAATAATTTTATTTAATTACTAACATTCCATCTCGCATTGATTAAATTAAATAAATTTTCATAATTTATTTATATTTAATTATCATTCTATTCAAAGTTTAAATATTTTTTGAATATTTGAATAATGGAATATTCTCCATCCCATATCGATTTAAATATTAAATATTTTATTTAATATTTCCTCACCCTAATTTCATTTTTTTAAAAACATAATTAAATATGATTTATTTAATTATGTGGGTTTCATTTTCATTTCCACTTTCAAATTAAATAAATTTAATTTATTTAATTTCTTACTCATGCTAACTCACCCTTCCAAATTCTTAACTCATCCTTTGAAATGGAAGTTTCCCTTCGAATCTCAATGACGAAAATTGAAAGAAAAGGGAAACCTTCCATCTTCTCTTCCACTTTCAAAGATATCCCGCCGTCCGTTCGAACAAGCTCAATCTGGACTGTTGATCGATTCAGCCAATCAAATCCATTCAAAAACTCTATAAAAACCTGCGCAAATCCAAGCTTTGGTTACACTTTGTATACTCATTTACGCATACACTATGCATACACGCAATCAACTCATGCATCATAGCCATACTAGCATCTCAGCATAGCTTTTGCATTTAGCATATTATGCATGTTTTAATCTTGTTCTTTAGCTGTAATTTTGTTGAGCATTGGTCTGCTGATCTGAGAACAATTTGATGCAATGAAACGCTGGAGATAGAGGAAGATAAGACGATTTCAGGAAAGCTATTACGGTTTCCGTATATTCTGTTTCTTTTTCAGTTTTTCTGATATAATGTTTTATTAATATGTGTTTGATCTCATTTACATTGATACATTTTTCACTCACACATAAAATGGCACCCACCATGGGGCTCGAACCCATGAATTTAACATTTTCTGCAAGTTTCTGTTGACAGTTTCCATGTTCTGGAATCAGTTTTCGGGAAAAAAATTTGGCGTTTAGGCGCATTTGAAATTTTCTGACACACATACGAGGATTTTTAACTTTTTGTTTTGCAGGATTTTGGAGCACATTTCGTGACTGTTTAGGCGCATCCCGTGACTGTTTACGTGCATATAGAGTCTTTCTTTCAGCATACAGTAACTGTTTTAAAGCATTTAAATCTTTCTTGTGGCGCATATAACATCTGTTTCGATGCATATAGCATCTATTCCAGTGCATATACCCTCTGTTCTGGCGCATATACCCTATGTTCCGGCGCATATATCTTCTGGCTCATATAGCTTCTGTTCGGGCGCATATAGACTGTAACAAAAACACAGAATTCTAAGTCTGACACCTTCCGTAGACAAAATTCTTTTTCTTTTTTCTGAATTTTAAAATGAAGCAATCCTAGGGTAGCCACATCTAGATTAAAATGAAGCAATCTAGGATAGTCACCAAACAATGATCTTGCAGTTAAAATTGAACAATCTATTTTTGGTGAAGCAATATCTTCACTTAGGTTAGATCATTGTGATTTGGAACTTAAAAAGAACATCTATTTGCTTTGACTGTGGCAATAGCTCTATGCTCTCCCCTTAACTGGGTGATCATAATACCAGACTTTCCCTTTTTTTTTTTTCATTTCATGAATTTTATTGTTTCAATTACATCCTTTAGAGAGCTCCTCAAGCAGAGTGGGAAATAAGACTACCCTACTTTGAAATCCACCTGGGTGGGTTCACAAAGCCGTGCTATTCCACCCCACTATAAAATTTAAAGCAAATTTGGGGAAACCCTCTTTTGTTGGTAGTGTGCAAGATAACCATCCCCAAAGGCTTTGTTCTAAAGGTTGGGAGGTCTCCTGAGGGAGTTTATTATTGCTGCACCGAACAGAAATCCTTACTACTAACCTAGTGTAGTGGCCAACCGAGTTAGTTTCCAAACATTCTAATAATCACAAAGGTAAGGGAGGGAAGAATCTCAGCTTCCCAAGATACTCCTGCTACCTATATAACTGCCAAGGACCGCTTTGCTCTCTGTGGGATCCTAAGATCCACTTCCCGGGTGAACTTTGGAGTACGTGGCCCTCGAAAAAAGACAAAAACACAAGCGCCCCTTCGGGGGTGACACGGCTATGTGAGTCGACGCAGTTCTAAGATGTGGGCTGTTGATTTCTAGAATGACCTACTTGAGAATTTAAGAGTGAGTCTGTCTGAATTGTCTTTCATGTGCAAAACCTGTGAAAACATTTGATGAAAAACATTTTCTTGATCAAACACTTCATGTTAGTATAGGGATTTAAGAACAAATGCTTTCAAAAATGTTTGTTGTGTCTTCCATTACATTAATTCAGATAAAGAGATCATCCAAAAAAAAGAACATGAAGAAACAACAACTGAAAGCCACTTAAGAGTTTTTCATACCATTGGTTCAACAACATTCCCAATAACATTCCCATGCTTAGAGATTGGAAGTCAACAAAGTTTCCCAAGAAATCATTATCTAAAAGGATCAGAAAACCCAAGAAACTGTTAGGATACAAGAAAACACTACAAAAGAGAAAATTCTTGTACAAAAGTCGACAAGTCTTGCTTCACTATCGAGGATTTCTTCACAGATATCAGGATTTTGTTAGAGGATTCACTGATGAATATGTTGTAGATCCCTTAGATTCTCGAGCCTATTATCAGAGATTAGCTCTATCACAACGGCATAATCATAACCAACCTCTTGAGTTTAACAACATACCACAACCTTCTATAGAATATCCTTCACACCCCAGCCATATTCTGCAAAGATCTTGAGAGAATTTCTTTAAAAACGAAGATCAAAATCTTTTAGAGTGCACCTTCAAAACAGCTTTCTAATTTTTGGTTCAACTTCCCCAATAGAATTCTGAAATCCTTCATCAATTGGAAGCCACAATCAATAAGTTAGGAGCATCCTTGATCATATCATAAGATTCCATATCTTATCGAATCAAGATATCATCACCATCGCACTTGTCAAAACTAGGGTCTAAGTTTAGAAGAATTTCTCAAAATCATATGCCTATCTCCACAAGATCTCAACATAATAAACTGAAGGATACAATCCAAAAAGAAAATCATATTCAAAACACTCAAGAAGAAGGAGAAAGAAGTAATCCCCTTTTCAGCATAAATCAAAATCCACTTTTCAACAACAACATGGACAATAGAGAAGAAAGTCCTTTTCATAATTATAGAGATAAAAACCAGGTGGATAGTGATGAGGAACAAGATGAGGAATGTCTTAGAGAGGCTGAGCAAGATCCAAAATTCCATAAAGCTATTGAAAAGATCTTGCAGCGAGATAAGGAGAAATATTTTTGCTATCTAGCCGAACAAGGGGCTAAATTGCCTCATGACTTTGACACTGAAAACTTGAAAAATAAACCTGAAGAGACACCCCTTTCTGATCTTAGTGCTTTGACCCAACAAATCAAGGCACTTCAAGGACAAGTTAAAGAATTACAAGGGGGAACAACCACAAAGAAATACACTCTTGAGGAAATTTGTCCTTATCCTTTCGATAGAAGGTCTTAACATGATTCCTTTTCCCAAGCACTGTGAAATGCCAAAATTTGATCGCTATAATGGGAAAATGGATCCAATCGATCACATTAGAGACTTCAGGAACATGACATTGGAATTTTCTCACGAAGATACTTGATGCGACTGTTTCCAAGGAGCCTTGGAGTACATTCTATGGAATGGTTATCTAAGATCACACCTCCCGTCAGGACATTTGAAGAATTGATCAACCTATTCATATCACAATATACCTACAACATACAACATCAGATCACCATGATAGATCTTTGCAAGGTTGCACAGAAACCTGGTGAATCTTTCATTACATCTCTTCATAGATGGAGAAGAATGTTTTCCAGATATCCATGTCTTGTTCCTGAAAAGGAAAAGATGGTTACTTTCATTAACAGTTTAAATTCAGAAATGAGCTATCACTTGAACTTACATTATCCTCCTTCTTTTGAGAAAATTATTGAAGATGCCATAACCATAAAAAATGCTTTGGTCAAAAGAGGAATAATCAAACATGACAAAGAAAATCCTAGCTCATCTAACCATCACAATAATCAGGACAAGTCCAAATTTTGGACTCGCAACAAAAATATGGTGAATGATGGTGTTGTTGATGCAAATCATGCCTCAACCAAACCATTTGTCCTCAGTACTCCAAACAGTCGCAACAACAATGTTAACTCGATTGCAAATCACAGAAATAATCCTCCTCTTCTGAGGAACAATACAAATCAAAACTCTACTCCCCATCAAGGGATTTCCAACAACCAGGGTTACCGAGGAACCAATAACAATCACAATTCCTTAGGGAACACCTCGAATTCAAATCCGCAAATATTTTCATTCTTCTCAAATAGAAGAACTTTCACTTCATTGGGACAATCTTTAGAATCGGCATTCAAAGAGTTGATGGCCAAAAATGTCATTACTTTTCCGCCTCAACGAAATTATGAACCCAGTGTAAAGCCTCCATCATGGAATGAGGCATACTATTGTGATTATCATCGGTGTAAAGGTCATTGCACAAACAACTGCCAAGCCTTGAAGAATGCCATTCAAGACTTAATTGACAATGAAATCATTACAATAGAAGGAAATCAACAAACCAACGCAAACCACCAAGCATTTCGTAATCCATTGCCCAATTATCAAAAGGGTGAGTCTTCTGAAAAAAATGTGAATCATATCAATGATGATCATATAATCAATCATCTCTACTCAGATGACGAGCGGGTAAATGTCATTAAAGTCAACAAGAAGGTGGAATATAGAGAAGTCGATGCAACAACAAGAGCGCAAGCTAAAGTTGTTTTAAAAGGTGCCTCTTCAAAAACCACTGAACCTCCACCTCAACATCAATATGATTTGGTCAACCAACTTCGGAAAACCCCCGCTCAAATTTCTATTTTGGAACTATTGAAGATTTCTCCAGCCCATAAAGAAATTCTTGAAAAAGCCCTCGTTGAAACTAATGTATCCACTAACTTGGATGTGAATCAATTTCAAGCCATGGTAGGAAATTTTTCCTCACCCACTTGCCTTTCATTCTCTAACAAAGATGACATTTCCATAACTCACCCCCATAATTCATCATTGTACTTAGAAGTCATGGTTCACAAGTTTTGTATCAGATGAGTTCTAATAGATGGAGGCGCTGGTTTGAACATCTGTACCATGAAGTTGGTTAAGTCCTTAGGATTTTCTGAAGACTCCATTGATTTCAGAAGAAAGATTACCATAAAAGCTTATGATGATGAAGAAAGAGTATCCAAAGGTCCAATCATGCTGCCAATCAGAGTGGGCCCTGTTATAAAGAATACTTTTTGTCAAGTACTGGACCGTGATCTTGCATATAACATCTTGTTGGGTCATCCTTGGATCCACGAAATGCAAGCTGTCCCATCAACCTATCATCAATGTCTTAAGTTTCCTTATGATGGATAGGAAATCACGATACTTGTTGATAATTCCAATATTCAAACTTGTGCCAACATAAAAGCCAGTCAAGATACTTTGGTCCCTAACAATCGAGAAGCTCATGCTAGGACTTCTTTAAAGATTGACACACAAATCAGTCAATTGACCAATAGTTTTGACAAAAAGATGAAATTCAAGGATCATGGAGTTGGAGAATACTCTCTTTGTCTTGCCAATTTACCTACATCACCTCGATCACATGGACAACCGTCTATCAGGGAACATCAAATATCAGCAGCATCAACATCAAAGCAAACACCAATAGAGCCAATCACAAAATTTAATGGACAATTCATCAAAGAAAAATTTCCCATGGAAAATCCTGAGGATACAGAGATTCTAAACTGGCTCTATAAAGATGAAGATGAAGCAGTCTCTAATATCAAATTACCCATAGACAAATATGGAAAAGGATATTCAATCATGCAGAAGATGGGTTATGATGAAGGACCTATCGGAAAAAGGAAGGAAGGAGTAGTTGAACCCATTCACCTCCGCGGACTTGCTGCAAAAGAGAAAACTGGATTGGGTTATGATACTCACTCCAAAGAAAAACAACTACATGGCACTGTCTTCGCATTGCAAGAAGGCTCAGATTCACAAGAAGCATGTTTGACAACAGTTCAGAACTTCCTAGACAACAATTCTGACACAGACTCTGCTGAATATGAATGGGACACCATTTACAATGATGAGTTTTGGAGGGACAAAGAGGTTGATGTAATACACCAATATGCCCCAACTCTAATTGAAGGACAAGGTTCAGGGTCCCAACCACAAGAATCTGAACCACAAATTGACTATGATTCTAGTGATATTGAATCAGATCTAAACGAACAAGACTATCATGAGGACAGATCATCATTGATCCACCTCATACCTCGATCCTACGGACCACCTGCTATGACCATAACCACATAGCCGAATTTCACACAACCCGATGACCCGAGCACTTTGATCCCCGATCTCATTGATTGGGATTCAATCGAACCTATTGATATACTCCATGTTTCCAAGTGATGAAGCTTATCATAAACTTCCTTTTCGCTAGAGGGATACAAATGATTGGTCCACCAACATTTTTGACATAGAGTTTTTGATTAGGAGGAGTGTCAAATCTCCTACCGCGAAAAGTAAAACAAAAAGAAAGATCTAATGGTGAAAACCGCATCCGCAGATATATCAAACAAAAGATAAAAATAAAGAGTGTGACCGATGGTGAAAACCTCTTTGAGGCACCAGACGATGGGAATCTTGACACTTCCCCGTATCGACTACCATGAGCGATCGCCTATTTTGATTGAGCCTACAAATGTTGTCAATCTTGAGACTTCTCACAAACCAAGAATTTTACAGTTAGTTGCATCAATGACAGAGAAAGAAATACCAAAGTTCATGGAATTCCTTAAAGAAAATCAAGTCAATTTTGCGTGGTCTTACGCTGACATGCCTCGTCTTGATCCCGATCTTATCATGCATCACTTGTCTATCAAAACCAAAATAAACCAAGGAAACAAAAACTCGGGGAAGATGTAACCCCTCTATGCATTATTGGTTAAAGAAGAACCGAGAAACTCCTCTTGATGCGGGCTTCATAAGACAAATCGATTATGCGAATGGATCTCAACATTGTTCTATATCCAAGCCGATAAACTCGTGAGAATATGCACAGATTCTCGCAGATCTTAACAGCATGTCCTAAGGATACCTCCCACCGCCAAACATTAGCCACCATAGTTGATATGATAGTCGGCCATGCCATGTATTCATTAATGGATGGTTTTTCTGGCTATATCCAAATCAAAATTGTACTTGAAGACCAGGAGAAAACAGCTTTCACATGTCCATGGGGAACTTATTGTTGGAACGCCATGCCTTTTGGCCTAAAGAATGTTGGGGCTACCTACCAAAGAGCCATGACTACATTTTTCCATGACATGATGCATATCTTCATGGAAGATTATGTAGATGACATATTGGAAAAATCACACACCAGAGAAGGACATCTTGAAATATTGTCCAAAATATTTGCAAGACTAGAGAAATTCAAAGTTCACCTAAACCCCAAGAAATGTGTTTTTGGGTCAAATTTGGAAAACCTTGGGGTACATTGTTTCAAAAAGGAATTGAAGTAGATCCAACAAAGTACAAGCACTATGGAAATGCCTCCACCAAAGAACATCAGTCAGTTGAGATCACTGCAAGGATGACTTCAATCTATACGGAGGTTCATTGCACAATTGGCTGATAAAAGTTTACCTTTCACACATCTACTGCATACAAATGTTCCTTTCAAGTGGGATGACAAATGTGAATTGGCATTTCAACAAATCAAGCAGTATTTAATGACTCCACCAGTTCTCGTACCACCAAATCCAGACAAACCCCTAATCTTATACATTGCCACAACAGAAACATCTTTGGGGGCACTGCTAGCACAAGAAGACTCTACAGGAAAGGAATGTGCAATCTACTACATCAGTAGAACATTGACAAGTCATGAGCTCAACTACACTTCTATTGAGAAGGCTTGTCTGGCAGTAGTTTTTGCTTCACAGAAGTTTCGACATTACATGCTAACCTATACAATCAATCTGGTTTCAAAGATTGATCCACTCAAGTATTTGTTAAGCAAAGCATCATTGACAGGAAGGTTAGCAAAGTGGGTAATGATTCTGAGTGAGTTTGACATACATTATGTTGATCACAAAGCAATCAAAGGACAAGTTATCGCTGATCAATTAGCTGAAGCACCATTACAAGCAGATCATCCCCTGCACATTGAATTTCTAGATGCTGATGTTTTTATTGCAGAATCTAAACAACCATGGTCCTTATATTTTGATGGTTCTTTCACTCAACATGGATCGGGGGCAGGCATACTTTTTGTCACCCCTCAAGAGCACACCATTCCTCGATCATATAGGCCGATGTTTCCATGCACCAACAACATAGCCGAATATGAAGCATCAATCACCAGACTCAAAATAACACTAGAATGGAGAATTACAGAATTACAGGTGTATGGCGACTCATAGCTGGTCATTTATTAGATCAATAATGACTATCAAACCAAAGATGAGAAACTATTACCATATAAAAAGATGGTTGATGATTTCAAGAAATATTTTATGGACATCAAATTCACACAAATCCCAAGGCTTGATAATAAAGCAGCTGACACCATGGCTACAATTGCATCATTGTTACAGCTCCCAGAAACTCAAAATTGTTATGAATTTTTGGTGGAACAATCATTTACACCTGCTTATGATACACCTGAAAGAAAAATCATTTGCCACTTGGTAGGATCCAATTCGCCTTGGTACGAAAAAATTTATGCCTATCTCAAAGATGATATCTTACCACCTGATTTATCCCGTAACCAAAAATGCAATTTTATCCGCCAATCCGCTCGCTACACTCTTATCGTTGACACCCTTTATCGCCGTGGTCTTGATGGTACTTTTCTCTGATGTCTTTAACGCGAGGAATCTGACAAAGCTTTACAAGAAGTTCATGGTGGCATCTGTGGTACTCATTTGAGTGGACTGACCTTATCTAAGAAATTGATTAGAATGGGTTACTACTGGCCTACAATGGAGAGGGAATCATTCACTTTTGTGAAAACATGCTCAAAATGTAAGATTCATGGGAATCTCATTCATCCTCCTGCACAGGAACTTCAACCATTCACACCAACCTAGCCATTTTCTCAATGGGGGTTAGATCTAGTGGGCAAGATTCATTCTTCTTCATCGAACAGGCATAAGTTCATCATCACAGCTACTGAATACTTTACCAAGTGGATTGAGGCAGTCCCTCTTACTAAAGTTACTAGCAAACAAATATCATCATTCATACTCAACTATATTATGTGTCGATATGGCATTCCCAACTCCATTATTACGGATAATGGACGCCCATTCAAAAATTAGGATGTTGATGAACTTTGTGAGAGATTTCACATTCAGCATAGATATTCAACAGTGTACTATCCACAAGGGAATGGCCAAGCAGAGGCCTCAAATAAAACAATATTGAAAATCTTGAAAAAGACTGTGAATGATTCAGGGAAGGATTGGCACATTCAACTCAATCCTGCCCTATGGGCCTACATAACCAATATTTGCACACCAACAGGAGCCATACCATTTGCTCTTGTCTATGGAGCAGAGGCCATATTGCCCTTAGAAGTTGAGATTCCCTCACTCAAAGTATCATTGAAAGGCCTTACAACAGATGATGAATACAGAGTCTCCTAACTCCAAGAATTGGAACTCCTAGATGAAAAGAGACAAAGAGCAGCTGATCATTTGAAAGCATATCAACAAATGATGTCTTGTAGCTATAATCACAAAGTAAAGCCACGTACCTTTCAAGTGGGTGACCCTATTTTGAAAGAGAACCCACGCAATCAGCAAGATAGAGAGAAGAAAGGAAAGTTCAAACCAAATTGGCTAGGTCCTTATGTGGTTATCGCAGTCTATGGTTCAAGAGCCTATAAGCTATCAATGCCAGAAGGGGACCTGTTTGAGGAACCTATCAATAGCATGCATCTGAAAAAATATTATGTCTAAGGCGGTTATCATCATCAGAAAAAGACCTAAAGAAATCCAAAAAAAATAAGAAAAAGACCTAAAAAAATCCAAAAAAATCAGAAAAAAGACCTAAACAAATCTAAAAAATTAGAAAAAGACCCGAACAATCCAAAAATCTAAAAGACCTGAAAAATCCAAAAAAATCAGAAAGGACCTCAACAAATCCAAACAACGTAAAAGTTCTAAAAATAGTTACTCCCTCGTGAAAACCCTCGCAAACAACAAAAGTATCTCGCTGGAAACGCGAAAAGAAGTCATAGAGTGAAAACCTGGCAAACAGGCAGTCTATTGACAAGAAAAATGCAATAAAAACAAATAGTGAAAATCTGGAAAACAAACGCTATTTGGGGCTCTCCATCTATTAGTTCATGTTCTGCACTTAACTTTTCAGCCGTCCTTTTTTATGCATATTTTCCATCATCTTAGGTTCACACCAGTACCATGCTGTCATCACCTACCTCGAGCGATAACGTCTTACCATGGCTTGATTATTGTACATATTCATTTCAGCAAGTTGTGTTGATACCAAGGGAAAAACATGGGCATATTGGGGGCAATCATTTTTTTAGACAGTGAGACAATGACATCGAAACCAATCGGGCAAAGCAAAACAACCAACTCAAACCAAAACATCCAATCATTGATCCATATCATAGTAGCTTTCAGTTGCGTAACTTATCATGACTCATATCTGGATGATCTCTAATCTGAATAATGTTTGGAATCACAGTATTTCATTGTTGAACAATGGTTGTTTAATTTTCGATAGCATTTCTCTGGAGCACACTCGATGAGGTACTAAACTAGAGTGGCAAGGAAAGAGGATGATTTTTCTTTGTCTGTTGTCTTGAGGTTAATCATTTATCTGTTGCAAGTATGTTGCGAGACATGATTTTCCAAAGTTTATCATTGATGATAGTTCCAAACTTGCATCAGATAATGGTTAGTCTTTGTCTGTTTATGCAAGAAATGCTCAGGTCATCTCGGTTCAATTATACCTAGATGCTTGTGTTCACTTGCTATATCAAAAATCATGAAAGTTGTACTCAGGTCATCATTGGTGCTAATTTCCCCTCTGATGCTTGTACACACTTCCAACATTTTCAAATGCTCTATGATGATTTAAGCAGGCTCACTAAAAGGCTCAACAAAATGGCCGGTTTCATTTAGTTGCATTTCATTTTAGGTCATTGTATATAACTGCATATTGGATTTGCATCAAGAGTTTTTGAAAGGTCAATGGCTGTCATATTTCTTTGGAATATTTGTGGAGGACAATGCAAACATTTGTATCATTATCATCTCATCATTGCATCTTCATTATCATTTCATCATTATTTCAGTAGTATTGTCATCTCATCATTGCATCTTCATTATCATTTCATCATTATTTCAGTAGTATTATCATCTCATCATTGCATCTTCATTATCATTCCATCATTATTTCAGTAGTATTATCATCTTATCATTGCATTTTCATTAGTGTTATCATCTTATCATTGCATATTTTCATTGCATTATCATCTTATCATGGCATTATCATTATCATTCATTATCATTTCATATTAGTTTCATATCATTATCATTTCATCATCATTGCATTTTCATTATCATCTCATATTAGTTTCGTTATCATTTCATCATTTCATATTAGTTGCATTTCCATTATCATTCATCAATATTCCATTTGCATTTCATTTTCATTTATCATTTCATTATCATTCCATATCGTTTATCATTTTATTTCATATCATTAGCCATTCATTATTATTTCATTATCATTATCATTTAACAATTCTGCTTCATATCATTATCATTATCATTTCATCTTTTTATTATTATCATCTTAACATCACATTACCATTATATTCATTTCATTCATTTCATTTTATTTTCCTTATCATTATCATTTAAATCATCGCATTACCATTATCACTCATACTAGTTTCATATACGTTTCATTACCATTATAGTCATTTCATTCATTTCATTTTATTTTCATTATCATTATCATCCCATCATTACATTACCATACTATAATCATTTCATTCATTTATCATTTCATACATTACCATATTATAATCATTTCATTCATTTATCATTCATTTTCCATTATCATTTCATTCATTATTATTATATTATAATCATTTCATTCATTTATCATTCATTTTCCATTATCATTTCATTCATTATCATTATATTATAATCATTTCCATTCATTTATCATTCTATTTTCCATTATCATTTCATTCATTATCATATTATAATCATTTCATTCCATTTATCATTCATTTTCCATTATCATTTCATTCATTATCATTATTTTATAATCATTTCATTCATTTATCATTCATTTTCCATTATCATTTCATTCATTATCATTATTTTATAATCATTTCATTCATTTATCATTCATTTTCCATTATCATTTTCATTCATTATCATTATATTATAATCATTTCCATTCATTTATCATTCATTTTTCCATTACTTCATTTCATTCATTATCATTATTTTATAATCATTTCATTCATTTATCATTCATTTTCCATTATCATTTCATTCATATTATCATTATTTTATAATCATTTCATTCATTTATCATTCATTTTCTCCCATTACTGCCTCATTCACATCATTATTTTATAATCATTTCATTCATTTATCATTCATTTTCCATTATCATTTCATTCATTATCATTATATTATAATCATTTCATTCATTTATCATTCATTTTCCATTATCATTTCATCATTATATTATAATCATTTCATTCATTTATCATTCATTTTCCATTATCATTTCATACATTACCATATTATAATCATTTCATTCATTTATCATTCATTTATCATTATCATTTCATTCATTATCATTATTTTATAATCATTTCATTCATTTATCATTAATTTTCCATTATCATTTCATACATTACCATATTATAATCATTTCATTCATTTATCATTCATTTTCCATTATCATTTCATTCATTATCATTATTTTATAATCATTTCATTCATTTATCATTCATTTTCCATTATCATTTCATTCATTATCATTATTTTATAATCATTTCTATTCATTTATCATTCATTTTCATTACTATTTCATTCACATTATTGTATAATCATTTCATTCATTTATCATTCATTATCATTATATTATAATCATTTCATTCATTTATCATTCATTTCCCATTATCATTTCATTCATTATCATTATATTATAATAATTTCATTCATTTATCATTCATTCCCATTATCATTCCATTCATTATTATTATATTGTCATCCTTTCATTATTTCATATATATACATCATTTCTATCTCATATCATAATGCATATCATGAACACAACATCCATTTTTCATCTTTTATCTACATTGAAAAATCCAAAAAAATAAACATTCCATATACACCTCATAAGTAATTCATCTGCATGGCATCATTAGTACACATCATCAAATCATCATCATCATAATAAAACATCATAATCAAATAATCCTGCATATCATGGTAGTCATCAAATCATTCAAATGCATATCAAACTCCATAAACACAGAAATAAACACATATCACATAAATCACATCATAAATGCACATCAAATCAACATCAAAATAATCATCACCGTTGCATATCATCGCTCATCAAAAATGATACAAATGTCCAACTGTCCAATGAAACTAAAATGTCCAAAGCAAAATACATCAGATATGATCAAAAATGGCATATACATGCTCCAAAAATAATATACATCACTTAAACTAATCAGTCAGGATGCCCCATGGAGCTTAGTCTGAAGGAGGTGGTCTACCATCGGTGTCAGATCCTCGGGTCCCCGTCAGGCCCCGCCACCCCCTCGCCTGGTATAAACGTGGATTTGCTCCTTGTCCATTATAGGGGACCTGCTGGAGTGGCTCTTGTGCTCTGAGGACACAGCCCTCATATCTCACTCTCAGAAGATTTCAGCCTCCCAAGGGCCATCTCCATACCTCTACAATGGCCTCTCCCGCAGTGACGCACTTACAAGGCTCCATCGCCTCTCTCGAAAGCAACGCCTCCTGCCTCTACTTTGCCTCCACTTAAATGCATCTCTTTCTATCACTTGGACTAACTATGGGTTCAAGGCATGTGTGTGTTCGTACTGTGGCTCGCCTCTAGTTTCTATAATCAGCTTCTCAGCTGTCTCCCCGCAAAGATCTACACTTGGAGCCTCGGCGTGGCGAGATGATCCTCGGCCAGATGAGGTGATTCCATACTTATCACCGCTCTGCCTCCGGACTCTCGCCCTCACATAATCCTCCCGATACCCTCTAATATTCCAGCCCGACCTCCCAAAGACATGTCCCCCCTCCCCGCTATCATCTCCATCATCTCCATCATCATCATCATCTGCACTCTCCTCCTCCCTGCTCGCTGCTGGCCACATCCTCCTGTCTCACTACCCCTGGCTGTGGTGCTACCAAAATCGGTGCTGGCTCATCAAGACTGGTGAATCGAGGAAAGGGATGTGTGTGGAAATATGCAGAATACTCATCAGACATCCCAACATCAATAATATCTCACCTGTCATCCCAATCCTCAGGCACTAAGGTCTGGAACTCTGTATATGCTATCTGGTAAGAAATACATGGCCCCCATCCGGCCTCATCTCTGCTCCGGGTGTAGTGTGCAACCCCCTATGACATCCCCTGAGTGAATCCAAACTACCTCTGCACCCGCAATACCAGAAACCTCTCCAAAATGAAGGGAGTCCTCCCTATCAGGAACCGAGGAATGCATACCTACGACATCTCTATGTTATCTGTCACCCATGGCTCACAATCCAGATATGGTTGCCATACGACTGTGTCCATATCATCCAGTAGTCACCTCCAGTAATCTACCTTGCCTAGCTTGGGCTGGGTAAGGAACATCGCATACATATATATATAAGGCCTACCTGGTGGCCTAACCCTGGGGCACGTCGGTCTCGTCACAGCAAAATGCTCCCATGCCTAGATCTGTAACATTGTCACCACACATGACAAACTGGAGGAACCTCTGTACACCACCTGGTGCAAATCATGATAAAGATGAGCTAACATGCAGCTCCCCCATGCATATCGCCGCGGCTGTAGCAACATCTGCTCCAAAATCCTGCCCCAACCCACTGATAATCCCTTTGTCCGGCGATCCAAACAAAGGAGACCTCCAATGAATGCACCCAAAACTGCCGGCAAGGCTGGATATCCTCGAAAATCAGCCCACGGTACCCAGTACCCAGCAATCTGTGCATCTCCGTACACTCTCCTCAAAGCATCCATACCCCCAAGCTCCTTGTGATGGTAATACACAAGGGCACCAACAACTGGGATACCTAGGATCCTGTACACGTCCTCAGGAGTCACTGTCACCTCACCGGTCGGCATGTGAAAGGTGTTATGCTCTGAATTCCATCGCTCTGCAAGTGTCGTCAACAATCCTCTGTTGACCCTAATCGGCGGCATCGCCAACAAGGATCTCAAACCACAGGTGTCAATCAACACTATGTTAGCAGGTGTCAACTCGGGAATCCTATCCCATCCTGCTGAATGTCGCTCTCTAATCTGGAGGTTTTTGAAAACCTCATATTTTCATTACAAGGGTATTTCATTAGAATCATATCAATCATACCAATCTTCAATCTTTCAAACAACATCAATCAGACTCATATCATCAAGTGACCTATATCAGTGAACTATATCAGACCCATATCAATGACTCATATCAATGCATCAAATCAACGACCCATATCACACAATCATATCAAATATGTTCTACAATCAATTACTATTTGTTTTCTATCACAGAAAGAAAATTTATCAAAAGTCATATCAATTAATTACTCTTTTTTTTCTACTCTACGAAGCAAAGTTATCAGTTCAATCATTTACTCTTTGTTTTCTACTCTACAAAGCAAAGTTATCAATCAATCATCAGATTATTCTATCATTTCTATCCATATCAGCATGATGACACGACAATTTACCTATCTATTGACTAAGAAAGCAATGTACATCATCTTTTTCACATTCCTATCATCAAAACATCAATTCTGCCTATTTTATCGTATGCGCCCTTATTTTCACCGGATGCGCTCAAATAGAACCCCTATGCGCGTTTTCCTATATGCGCAACTTTACTCCACCTAAGCGCTACTGTTTTTACTGGATGCACGTTTTTCCTATATGCGCGCCTATTCACCCTAAAAGCACTCTACCCCTAAAATTTTCTATCCTACCCTATATGCGCGCTAGTTTTTACGGGATGAGCCAAACTGGTTTTACCCTAGCTATTTAACATTTATGCTCTATGCGCGTTTGTTTCTACTCTAAGTGCACCTATTTTTTTTGAAAGCGCCTAAACTATTCTATATGCGCGCAAACATCATTTTCAAAATGCAAAACTGCGGAAAAACAAATTTTTTTGATTCAAACAGAAAAATTCAAAAGCACAGGAGGATAGATCGACTCACCGGTGGTCCATACGCAGCTGGCCTCTGATATCTACGAGATCTCTCGAATCGGTGGCGATGATACGGAATCTTCATGTTGCGATGTCACTCTCAGAGCTACAGTATTCACCAAAGTCAAAAGTGCAAATGACTTGTCTCTTTCAACCTTTTTACCTTTTAAAGGTCAAACAAGGGTAAATTTGACTTTATTTTCAAAATGGACATTCTTTTTCATCATTTATCGCGAGCTAAATCACTCACTATCTCTTATTCATAATTTACCTCCCGAGGGGGCATCACCAGCAAAAATATCGAAAGCATATACGGGGCAAAAATCTTATTTTTTCTTTGAAGCAATGTGTTTTACACATCACTTCAAAGAGGGGCAAAATGTATACGTCTAAAAAGGTCATGATTAAGCTTGTTAATTAATTAAATATGATTTATTTAATTAATTCCTCTAATGTCATCTACATATAAATAAATTTAATTATTTATTTATATCGTTCATTTTCTAATTCTTCTACCTTAAGTAAATAAATAATTTTATTTAATTACTAACATTTCCATCTTCCGCTTGATTAAATTAAATAAATTTTTATAATTTATTTATATTTGATTATCATTCTATTCTAAAGTTTAAATATTTTTGAATATTTGAATAATGGAATATTCTCCATCCCATAATCAATTTAAATATTAAATATTTTATTTAATATTTCCTCACCCTAATTTCATTTTTTTAAACATAATTAAATATGAGTTATTTAATTATGTGGATTTCCATTTTCATCTCCACTTCCAAATTAAATAAATATATTTTATTTAATTTCTAACTCATGCTAACTCACCCTTCCAAATTCTCGACTCATCCTTCGAAATGGAAGTTTCCCTTTGAAACTCAATGACAAAAATTGAAAGAAAAGGGAAACCTTCCATTCTTCTCTTCCACTTTCGAAAATCTCTCGCCGTCCATTCGAATAAGCTTAATCCGGACCATCGATCGATTCAGCCAATCGAATCTGTTCGAAAACTCTACAAATTCTGGCGCAAATCCAAGCCTTGGTTAATCATCCACATGTACACGCACACACTCACTTTTGCACACCTACGCATATCTACGTTCATACAGGCAATCTGTAGTGACCCTCCTAATGACATTTCCTTTTCAGTTGTTTTGACTTACTATTAGTAGTTAGATGCTTGAGATTATGTTACTTGATGCTTTATGTCATGGTTTACATGACCGATTGTGAAACTCAGTTGATGATACACTTTATATTATGATGTGATGTTTATTTTCATGAGATGATATTATTATTATGATGATCTAAGATGCTCTATTTTATACCTGACGATATTATGATGTGATCTAAGTTAAATGCTAGGTTTACGTCAGTTCGGTGAAGGAGACGATTTAGCAGTACTCATTCGTGGGTGCCCTGCTATGTCGCGATTCTTCTTCACGGTGTGTCTTCATATATATATATATATATAAATACATGTACATTTAATCATGCAGTGTGATGCAGCTTTCAGGTACAGGCATCGACTCCACTTGCTTGTCAGGTTAGAGCGTGCCATGGCCCAATGGAATCGTTGAAGGGAGATAGACTCGTCCTCTGTCATTAACCATTGTTCTGAAAAGAACGAGTATCTTTTGTCACCTTTATGTCTTGTCATTTGTTTGTTATGCGTTCATTGTTGTCGTGTCATGTTGTATTGTTATGTTCTCATAATGTTGATTTATTTATTAATTAAAATGTTTGAATTTGGAAAAGTTATTTTAAGTTTATTGAGGAATTAAAAAGAATTATTAAGATATTATAATTGCTAAAAGTTAAAATATTTGAAAACATGACTTGAGGGAAAATATCTTAGATATTTAAAGTTTATAACTGCATGAGCAATTCTTGGGAATGCATGATGACAAACAGTTAAGTAGTGACTTGAGATAATTAATATCATTAATAAGCCTTTAGGGGTTACAATTGGATACATGACAAAGTTTTGAAGGAATTTTCACGGCAGCAAGAGAAAATGGTTTCTTCTTGGTGTTTCTGATTAAAAGATTTGCAGGGAGTGGTTTTCAAAGGAATTGTGTATTCTGAAGAATTTAGTTAAATTGTGGGATATCAGATTCAGGATCAGAACTTTGTTGGATTCAAACTTCTGAATCAGGTTTTCCTTTTTATTTTGCAATTTTCTGAAAAGATTTTCCTAAAAATTTAATGGTTGTAATTTTGTTTGCATGAGGGAAAGAATTACTTTGACAAACCTGCACAAATATCAAAAGGAGATTGCAAATAATTAGTATTGAAAATCAATACAATAAGGAAAACGTAAAATGTTAAATTATAGCTGTAGTAGAATTGATCTCACAAACAATAAACGTCTTTTTGAAAGATTGCATATAGTCTTAGTCGATGGATCTTGTAATTCTTTTACTAAAATTCGTATTCATTGTCTCAAGCCATATTTTCTTTCTCTGCATGATTTGGTTTCCAGAAGAGGTATGTATATGAATTTAATCGGACTGAGATCCTTATAGCGTCGCCGGTAGATTTATTTGTAATATTTCTGCCTAATCTTAGCTGCCGCTTCCTCTCCTATTATCATTAATCTCCAAAGAAAGAATTTAGCTCCTTTTGGAAATGGTGCTCTGTTTGAGTTTTCTGCACTCAACTAGCTTTAAAGCTGCATGGTGTGTATCCTTTTGACATTTAATTCTCTCCATTCAAATTGACTTTGTTGAAATCTATGTGTGTGCCTCTTTTCCATGCAAGTCGCTGTCCCAGTTCAGTATGCCTTTAGTTGAATTAGTTTTTTTTATGAACTATTAGTTAAAGAATGAGTGAAAATCATTTCCATTCCTTGTATTTGGCAATAAATTATCTCTTGATTTATAATATCTTTCCAATGCGAATTGGCGCGTGGCATTTTTATTATAAGTTGGCCCTTGTTTCCTTCAGCAATCTATCATAGTTGATACCACCGATATTTAGTAGAGTGTGAATCTTAAATAATTTGCCTGATTCCATTCGACTCACTATGGCGTATTTGAATATGGTCGGGTGTATGGATTTAATGAATCTTCCTGTTCTTATGGCTTACATATATCGTTGTTGTAGCAACTGGAAATAGAATGGAGTAGAGATTTAAAAAAAACTTTCCCTTATTCCATTGTCTACGTGTCATAGCTGATACGCTTGAGCATAGTAGGTAGTTTTCAAAGATTTAAATAACCTCCATGATTCCATTTGCAACCTTTCACAGTAGTAGCACTCGAGCTTGAAAGGGCGTATAGATTTAAATAATCTCTCGGTTTCTGTTATCATCCTATTTCAGTTACAATACTTGAACATAATAGGATCCTTATAGATTTAGATATCCTCCATGTTTCTTCCAAGGGTCTCTTGCAGTTGTAGGACTTTAAACAAAATATTGTTGCATTTTAATGAATCTCCTTATTCCAGTCGCGTCCTCTCACAGATGCAACACATGAACATTCTCATTATATCTTTGCTATGAAAAGTTTGTAGTTATTGCCAGCGCTATTTTCCTTTGGAAATTTTCTCTTTCCAGATATTAAGGATTGCTTTGAATTCGTCTGGAATACTATTAATTACTTTTCCTAAGATTAAAATTCATCTTCCTTAAACTTTGTTGATCATTAACACAAAAGGAATAAGTCCCCCTTGTAAATCGTGTTTTCTTCCTGAACTTTAACAGAGTCATACACACTCATCATTCTATTAATTATCTAGCATATTCTAAGGCATTTATCTCCCTTTTCCTGTGATATCTTTGTTCTCTCCTTCTTTTCCATACAAATTTTGTTTGGCATAACTGGCATTGAAACTCCTTAGTCTCTCTTATAACTAGATCTTAAGTATTATGCCCGAAAGCTTGTGTCAAGTTGAGAAATCTGTTGTTTTAATTTTCTTTCCTGATGCTGGAGTCTAGGTAAATTGGTGAGTCGAGTTATCCCCAAACACTATTTTTGCATGTTGTGATTTACTTTTATCTTCACTTATGAAGTTGCTTGCATGTTTAATTGTTAGTTAACTTTTGCATGGAGCGAACACATAGCTGTAGTTATTAATAGCAAAAGGATGAATGCATAAAGTGTCTCTAGAATAACGGAGGTTAATGGAAGACTATAAGTAAATTAGAGTCTATACTGAGTCGATAGTTACGCTGAGTTTTCCATATTATCCTTTTGTTATCATCTACATGTATAGGATGATCGGTTTCATTTGTTGATGTCACTGTCAACTTTATTAAATTATTGTGTTGAATACATTCGCTTACCATGTGTCACTGTTTTCTAAATCGACTGTTAGAAAGCCCTTTTCTGATGTCTTAGCATAGTAAAGTGTAACAAGAATTTTGGGATTCCTTCTTCCATTTTGAATAAGTTTTTGAATATAAGTGTTACATATTAAATGGAGTTATGAACGTGGATAGATTAGTTGTTTATGATATATATAAGGTGATGTTATTTTGTGTTATAGATTTCTTTAGATTTTATGAATTTGTGGTAACGAAGGTATAGGTAATAAGTATTTGATGTCTTGTCCTTCCCTTAAATTGTGAAATGACTTTGTGATTTTAAATACAAATGTTTTATTAAAATTAGAATCTTGATTTAGCGTATATTATTGGAATGAAATTCTTGTATATATATAATGACAAAAGAGTTTGTAAATGATTAAGTTAATCTTTTGTAAGAATGTGTATTTGTCTATTAGTTCAATGCACTACATGTTTTGACATAGTCATGTATAATTTTGAATCTAGAGTTAAAATTTGTGAATTATGTTTTAACGGATTTCCTATTTGTGATTATTCTTATCTCATGAATTAGGATATGGATTAGTGCGTCATTTCCCAGAGGATAGGAATTGTCATTTATTGAGATGAAACATGATATGTTATTATGGAGGTTCTTTGTTTTGGATTTTAAAGTTGAAATGTGAACCACACATATTATACCTTATGTAATAATATTTCTGGATAACTCAAAGTCCATGTTATGGAAGTACGAGTTTGTGAAAGTTTTGGCCATGCATGTTATGTGGTTCATCTTGACGTATTTAATGTTATTGATTAGTTCTTATGACTTTGAGTCTTTGTGTAAAGAAGTTTTCTTTCTCATGCATGTTGCCTATTTGTTTAGTTATTTTGAGAAGTTGTACCATAGGAGGAGTGGCTTTTGTTAGGGGCCAGACCCAAAAGTGGTTGCAGGGGTAACCTATCGGAAGTTGTTAAGTAAGAGAAAATATTAATTAATGTACTGGGGGTTGGGCGGTCCTCATATTTAATACAGATAATTATTTGCCTCGCCTGGGACTTTAATGCTTATTTAGGTTAAAGCAGGTTGAGAAGGCCTAGAATGGTGACTCAAACACTTCGTCTTCTTGAGAAGTGATTTCAAAGCCACATAAGTTTGTATAGGGGCCAGAAGTCGTTAGAGGTTGCCAGGGTAACTCTGGTAGAGGGCCGGTAACCTAGGAAGGCTATCCAGGGTAACCTATTACGTTTATGTGATGACACTCTTGTCCTTGTACACTTGTTAGTGCTCTTGTGTTGAGATACTTGTGTTTGTGAGTCACCTTTGGGAGTATTTATGTTGCCTTGTCATTGTGATGTCATATATGTCGACCATGTATTGTGTGTTATTCATCTTGTAGTCAGTTTGACTTGAGGACCTGTTCTATCTCCTAGCACGGGCGGTGGGCTTTCGAGTTCCACATGGTTGGGAGGAATGTGCCACATCTTCCATTGGGTCCCCTACAGGTGATATTGTTCGTGACATGTTTTTCCTAACAGGATCCTGGAATTGCACACCATTCACGGAGTCGTTCGTTGTTCGTCAGGCGGGTTCGTGGACGTGGTCATCATTCATTCTTGATCTTATTACTCATTGTTCTCACTCATGTTCTACATGAGGTCTCTATGTAAAGATACTTGTTTGTTTTTGGAATTTGTCACAATATCACTTAATGTAATGTAACACTTGTTGTAGTGTGTTCCAGAGCATAACTATTCACCTGGATTTATCTATATTTAGTTCTTCTTGTGTTATAATGTTTTATTACCTTAGTTGCGTTGTTGTGGAATCCTAGAACGTTTATGATATAGTTGTCTATCTCATGTTGTTATTATTATTATTATTATTTTAAATATTATATTGTTTTGAGTTAATAACAAAACGTATCTTGGGTTTCATGATGGGCGTTACACAATCAGCTTATGCATTCATATCAGTTTCAATATCATAGCAATCTTATCATCTTAGCATAGCTTTGCATTTAGCATAGTTTGCATTTTAAATCTCATTCTTTAGCTGTCATTTTGTTGAGCATTGGTCTGCTGATCTGAGAGCTATCTGGAAACCAACAAAACGCTGAAGTTAGAGGAAGATAAGACGGTTTCAGGAAGCTGCGATAACGGTTTGCTTATTCTGTTTCTTTTTCAGTTTTTCTGATTTAATGTCTTATTAATATGTGTTTGATTTTTATTTAAACTGATACAATTTTCACTCACACATATTTAATCACACTTTCACATTGAATTTTGTGTCCCAAGCCCTATTTGACATTTACATCATCACTAATATTCCCCTATTAACCCATATTGTGCATCCTGAGGCTTGAATTGATCAAATACCCGACAAGGTTGCATTTTAGACCTTATTTCCTTATCTCTTGGCATCTGAGCTATCACATTGGCCCTTGTGGGACCCATTCGCCATGCATGGTGAATTAGTCCCATCTAGGTGGGACCCATTCACCACGTGTGGAAAATGAGTCCCATTTGGCTCAATTTTTGACCTTTGAGCGGGAAAAAAGTGAAATTTGAGTTTCATATTCCTTCATGTCGGCTTGTGATGAGGTATTAACGGGTTACTAAGGCACAAATGTGTATAAATAAGTTTTTCCTCCTCATTTTACATCTCTCATTCATCCATTCATCCATTAACTCAATTCACATCCATTCTTCATTATACATCCACCAATCTTTCATCTCAAGTCAAGCAACTTAGGGTTTTATCATTGCAAGATACCAAGAGAGCTTCTAAAGACATTCAAGGCTGAATCTTCCTCCATTATTGTAGAAATCCAAGATCAACATCATGGCAAGGTAATCTATTCCACTATTGCATGTCTCAATACTTTCTTTCATCATTTTGGTTTAATTACCTAAACGGGGTTTGACCAAGGCAAACCCCCATACCCTAACAATCAACATTTCTTCTCCTCTTCTTGTGTGTTTACAGATTTAGGTCCTTTGGAAGCTTGGAAATCATTGTAGATCAAGTTGAAATTTTTTTAAAGTCCTCTCTTCATTCAACAAGTCAAATAATCAACAAAATCTCATTTTCAGGCCTGTAAATCAGAGTCTCAGAAGCGGACACCTGTAGAACATCAAAGTGCAAATCGGAAGCTCCAAAATCAACTTTTGAAAATCCAAAAATTCAAAAGTGGACTCATTCACCATGGGTGGCGAATGAGTCCCATTTCCAGGTTAGTTTTATGTTTTCTGCATTTTCTAATACCCTTTTGACAGAAATAGATTATGGCTCAGTTTACCAGAACTCGGACTAATTCACCCAGAATGGCGAATGAGTCCCTCCAGGCCTAAAAAACATCATCAACAGCATTTCGAAAGCAATTTCCAGTCTCCTTCAAGGTTCCAGGTGCACACTTTTAGTCTGATTCATTTATGTTGCATTTTTCCATTCATTTGTAGGTGATTTTGCATTACACAATGTGTTTTCCAACATAGCATAATTCTTAGATTTTGCATTCATAATCAATCAATTAGTTCATATAACTGCATTTAGATCATTTCATTTAGTCTAAATAACATTACACATAACATTATTTGAATGAACCCTTACCATTTTTGGGCCCTATCTCTCTCCTTTTAGGTGAAAAATCCTACAAGAGCTAGAGAAGTGCATAGGAACCCAAAAATATATGGTTCACTCCTATTTGGGGACATCTATTGCACTTATGTGACATAAGTGGTCCTTGTGGTCACATTGAGTCCTCTTATCCTTCTTTCACTAGGGTAGTCATTTCATTTTCTCTCTTTTGGAGAGGAGTTTTTACCCATGTGGTTTTCTCCTTTTCTCTAGTTATGAGAGATTCATTTATTTTTACATGGGTACCTCATCAATTCTTGTAGTTGGGACCCATCCATTCATCCATCATCACATTCTTCATCAAGGTCCTTATCTTCTCCAATTTCATCTTAAGGGGGTGTTGGAGTAATTAGGACATCAATTAACTAATCAATCATTAATTAATTACTAGATCCCTTATTACTTTAATTAATTAATCTAAACTAAGGATTTTCTTATTATTAGATTGGGTTATTTATAGGTTAAGTTGTCTCATTGTATGAGATGGTGACACTTGTCTCAATCTAATCAAATAATCATTTAAATTTCTCTTTTTTTTCCTTTTATAATGTTTTTCATTTGTTGTAATCATTAATTTATATTCATTAGTCAATTCAAAAAGAATATTATATGCTTGTATGGATCAATTCTTTCTCTCTTGGTTTTATAGAAAATTATTTTCTTTGGTCTCTCATTTGTGATGGGCATTTTGGTTGTAGGTGATTTCTAGGAGCTATGGGGTTCACTATTAACTCCAACAACTTTTAGTTTATAGAATAAACAAGACACTTTCTTATCATATGCTCTCACCTTTCCCAATAGGGATATTGATGATTAGAAAATAGGAAGTTTCTAAAAAAAATAAAACTTACATAATTTTTTGTTATCAATAGTGCCTCTAATTCATGTTTATAGGTCATGTCATGATATTTTAATCGAAACACTTATCACTTGATAAAACTTAAACAATCATGTATGTGACATAATTTATTTTAGATCTCAAAGGAGATATAATAAAAAGTAAAAATGTTAAGATTGAGTGAATGGTGAAATATTTGTCAAGACCTTTAAAATATATTTTAGGTGAACATGTAACAATTATTCAAGAAAAAATTAATGTCAAACACCCTCTTCTAGGTGTTTGTATATACATTTTTTAGTTATATTTCTATATTTGTTCATGTGAATGGGTAGTAGTTGGAGAAGAGCTATCTACGAACATTAGACTTTAGAAAGGGTTACATATTAACTTGTATAGTGGCATAAACATAGATTCAAACAAAACTATACATTTTGAGCACTTCATTCTCTTATATCTTGATCCTATGAATATAAGGTATGTAGGGAGAATGATTTTTCCAATACTCAAATAAAAATAATGTTATTTTTTATTTTTTCTTAAAGTTAATAGCTAAATTTAATTGTTTATAAAAATAAAACATTATAGTCATTGATATTTAGAAAATTTCCCAAGGTGGATTTACCTTATACTTTGTCAGTAGCCTAAAATCATGAGGAAGGACCCTACAAGGTATTTTAATTAGATTTATAGAAAAACTTAGTGTAGTAATATGGGCATATTGTCTCTTGTAATTATTATACTTTAATATGATATAATATATAGGCATTATGCCTTTTACCTAAAAAAAATATGGGCATATTGTATTTTTTCTCTATGTGACTAAGGACCTAGTTGGTCTTGATAAGTCAAAGTCTCTAGCCAAAGCTTAGTTATTATTATTAGAATCCTTATAAGGCCATATCTATCACTAAGTTTTCTATCCTATATTTGGTAGAAGATTGGCTCAAAATTACAATTATTTACTTATCATTGCATATAAATGAGGAGTCCAATAGATAGAAAATTTAGTATTGACCAATCAATTTTTTTGTCCCATAATAGGAAAGATAGCCCAAATTTGCTATTGTTAATTTTATAGTATCCAATTAAGATCATTGAATATTAAATAATATATTTAAAATAATTAATAGAACAATTCATTATTCATTATTGTGAATATTCTTATGAATTTTTTTTGTTTAACCAATTGGATTGTTTCTTATGTCTATCCCATTTGGACATATGCTTGTCCAATTCATATGAATGTGTATCTTGTATGGATGAAAGATAAATTTAGACTAAGTGAAAAAGAAGAAAGAAAAATTTGTAAAAAACTAGGGTAAAACTCGATGGTTCTTAAAAGTGGTATTAGAGTACTTAGTTCAAACACTAGTCTCGAGAGCCTATTACATTCTATGCATTAAAAAAATGGGTTATTTTGAATCTTTTTGAAAGAATTGTCAAGGAGAATGAATTGCACCCATGAGTATTTAAATCTAATGGCATTTATGTGGTAATAAGACATGCTGATTTTTTTCCAAAAAAATTGAAATAACACCGAAGGAGTTTTTAAAATATGATAGTTTTATAAGGAGTATCCTATACTAGCTAATTGAGAGTATGAGCATTAGGTTTAGAAACTATTCTTGTGAAATTTATATTTTCATTGTAATAAAGTAGGGTAGAAAGAAAATTGAGCATTGAAAGTATATATTTTAGTTTTCCCTTTGAAGGAAGTTAAATATAATTTTATATTAAATCCTTTAAATTAATTCAAGAGGATTTTTAAAGTTTTTTTAAGATAGTGCATTATTACCAATATATGAGTCAATTTCATTTTGATTTATTTTGGAAGATTGAATATTTTTGATCTAATTTACAAAAATATTTATCTAAAATGTCTTAGTTATCTTGAAAGTGGGAAAATTAGAAGGAATGTATTTAGAATGATGACCATCACCTATGAATATTTTATTAAATGATGGAAAAATAGTTGACCAACACTTTTATCAAGAAAATTCAAATTTCAATGGAAAAGATAAATTGTTAATCAATCAAATGAAGTTGGAAATTAATGAAAAGACAAAAGTATGCTCATATTGGACGATAATAACCCTATAGGTACTAAATATGTGGTGTCAAGGTTATGTATCATTTATAGAATAAATTATATTACAATAAACCTCTTGGAAAGAATTTAAGAAATTATTAATAAGGATGTATGGTAGTTAAAGGAATATTTGAACTTGAAGGAGAAATAGATTATAGTGAAGATTATAAATTGTAAAGTTTGAAAAAAAATTATTAAATCTAGTGATTTATAGCATAATTGATGTTTTTTTTTTTTGGAATTTAAGAATGGAAGATGTATGTTTTCTTGGTTGGTTATAGAGGATCCTAAGAATTTGAATTACCTTATAATGGATTATCTAGTGATTTATAGCATAATTGATGTTTTTTTTTTTTTTTGGAATTTAAGAATGGAAGATGTATGTTTTCTTGGTTGGTTATAGAGGATCCTAAGAATTTGAATTACCTTATAATGGATTTATCAAATTTTATGGTATGATATTCTATCTCAATCCTTCTTTTGATGAATTATTATTTATGTTTATTAATTTATTTAATCATGATTAGTATTTAAAAGGAGAATAAGGAGAATGTGTTAAGTCATCTTTACTTGCAAAATAATTTTATCCTAGTATAATCCTTATTCATAAAAGTTTTTTAGTATTCAACATGAATGCATTTGCATTGTAAATATTTTAAGATTTGATTGGATTCTAAAAGAAAAATAAAATAAAATGATTTATATTGCTTTAGCATGTCTTCTAACTCACTATTGATTTTTGGAAAATTTTGGTGTAGTGTAGCATTTTCATTCCTTATTTGCAACTACAATTAGTGATGCAATGCATTTAAAGTCTATCTTTTGGAAATTGATATTTTTTAATCATTGTCAAATTTTTAAAATTTCTATGAAAGACAACATACTATATTTATGAATAATCTAGCAATAATTTTGTTTCTATTTTGTGACCTTTGATTTATTGTTTTTATTAAGCTTATTTTGTACCATATTGTATGAATTTAAATTTATTCTACTTTGGTGTTTATTTTGTTATTGAGGATAATTTACTTGAATTATTCTATTACACACCATGTATATTCTAACGTTCCTCTTTATCATGTCTATGAATGCCCTCAAATAGGTTGTTTAAGGGAGTATATTTTGGATAACATTCTCATTCTTGATATTTTTAGAAATGTGTTCAATGTAATTCTTTATTTTAGTTAAATGTATATGAATATTAAGTGAAATATTTGTAAAATAGTGAAACATGTTAGTTTTGAATGTTAGAACATAATGTTATTATGGTTCATACCATTAATATCTATATATTATTTTAATATAATATTATCAAACCTTATATTTATGAATTATTTTCCAATTCTATTGAGATTTTATCTATAGAAATAATATAAATATTGTAGGAAAGAGAATATTAATTTATAAACTATTATATTTTAGCTAATTTGTTAAAAAATCTCAAAGGAATGCATCTATTGTGATGGGTATTACTTTAGATACTCATGTTTTCTTAAGTACCCAATTTTGGATGGGTCAAAATAAATTTCCAATGATGATTTGACAATCCAACACATATCATAAGTCTACAATGTATGCTCATGTATTCTCACATATTTTTTTCCTTGATAGAAATCCCCCTAGTACTCTTGTAACCTTCATTAATTATTCTTCCCCTCTATTTTTTTCTTCCTATCCCTCCAACTTTCTCAACATTTGAGAGACCAAATTCTCACCTTGCTCGTTGCAAGGGCACTCAAGAGACCTTAGGTTCATCCAAGTGACCCTTATTAAGTTTGTAGGTCTCTCATAAAACTAACAATGGTAAGAGGATTGACCCATACCCTAACACAAGTAACCTTGTCACCTTTTTGGCATGGCCATAATTCATTCATATTTTTTTATTTCTTCTATTTTCCCCCTAAAGATTAGCTTTCTATGAGGGAGAAGGTATTTTTTATTTCTTTCTTTCTCTCTTTTTTTAAAGATGAGATTTATTTCCTTAATTGAATTGATCTTCCCTTTCCTCCTTTACTATAAACCCTATTCTCTCTCATTTTCAAGGGAGATAATTAAAGAAGATAATTTTTCTTGTGCTATTTTTGAGCAAGTTTAAAGAAGGTTTTTTTCCCATATGATAGAAATATTAATAGGTTTCCTCTTACAATTCATCATGAAAACATCTACATCCCTTCCATTAGCATTGAATCACCTTGGGAGATTGCAATCATCTATTTATAGACTCAATGTCGAATAACTAATTGTATCTTTTTCATGCTTGAACATCATAGGAAACTAATTATCTTCTTCCCTAATTTCAATATTCCCTTTCCATCAAGTGGATTAACCCAAGGTTAGAAGAGGAGAAGATACCTCAAGTAAAAAAAGTATACCATCTAAGGACATCAATCATGATAATTACAAGGAAGCTAATTCATCTTATAGGTTATTTTGTTTTAAAATGATTTTATTTTCTTAGTAATTATATTAGTTATCTTGTGTAAGGATTGTAACACTCTATTATTTCTTCTTAGTTTATTTTATATGTATTATGTAGTTTTATATCTATATGTGTTTCTCATTTTAGCACAATTAAAGATTCATTTACTTTTAAGTGTAATAAAAAACATAGTGCAACTTGCATGCAAAGTTCATATAGTTAATTACATTTCATCTTGGAAAAAAAGAGAGAATTAGATTAGCTTATTTTCTTGAATGCATTGATTTTATTCCTAATAGAAAATAACTATAAATAAAAATAAAAAGAGAAATAAATTCATTGATCCTATGACAAGGTTATCAACAGCATAATTTTATTTTATTTTTAAAAAGGTAAACATTCAACAAGAGGTCAAAAAATTATCAAACAAAGAAAAATAAAACATCCAACTAAAATAAAGAAAGTACTAAATAAACAAAAAGAAAACTCACCAAGAATCACAATTGTTTAACTCTCCTATCCATTTTCATGCCAAATGTGTCAAGTATTAAAGAAAAATAGATTGAGTTGATTTTAGATGATATTAAAAAAAATTCCCCTTATAGGACACATTTGAGAAGAGAATAAATAAATTGAAAATACGGGAATATTCTTTCATAATGGAAAATACCTTTTGGAAAGATCTCTTTGAAATTATTGATGTATATCTTGAAGTAATAACACTCCAATAATCCATAAAACAACATGCAAACATACCAAGAATTCAACACTTGGCCATAAAAAATAATCTAACAGTATAGCATTCATATCTCCTTCCTTAGGAACTTAATGATAATAGTGGTACAATCCATATTGACGATAATAATGTCACTTGATAGATTCCTCATGTTTAAGAAGAGGGTAGATAATCCAATTATCCATTAGTTAATTAAGGTTTTTTTTTTATGGTAGTAGGAGTAGATTAAGTATTGTCAATTAATAAAGGGTGTAATGAAATGTGATATTGCTAGGTAGATTTAAAATATCACAATAATCCAATTATACTTTATGGGATGAAGGAATAAGGTGAAGAAACTCCATTTCTTAGGATTCCATTCTCTTCGTCTTGTATAAACTTTTACCTTGTGTGGAATCAATTAATGGAATGAAATTTTTATTTATTTTGTTATGTGTTTGAGAAAATCATGTATGTTGTGCTTATGTTTGCAACACTATATTTGTTGTTTAGTATGAAAGGTAAAGCTTCAAGGTACCACATGGTTGGGTGGTGTTGATAACCACTAGGATTGGTGATTGGATTATAGTAGCATATCTTAAATATTATGCAAGTATCTCAGCTTTTCTCATTAATTATATCTTGAATTAT